>LNAC01000066.1:1372412-1425175 GCA_002007465.1 Ailurus styani
AAGGAGGAAGCAGGCTCCCTGCTGAGCAGAGAGCCCGATGCAGGCCTCGATCCCAGGACGCTGAGATCATGACCTGAGCCGAAAGCAGAGGCTTTAACCCACTGAGCCACCCAGGCGCCCAAGAGATGCCTTTCCATCAGAGATCTGAAGGGCGTCAGACTGGGCCTCTGCAGGAGTCATAGCCCCCCGTGCAATCTGCAGAGCTAGTGCTTACTGTGCTCCTCTCTGTTAAATATTCTTCTGTACCTTCAAGATCAGAAAACTTGCAAGAAGGGGAGTATCAGCTGTCTAGGAAGGGATCTTCCTGAGCTATTATAGACTAAAGAAAAAGGCAAAATCTGCCCAAACTGTCATCTGAAAACATCCTGGCAGGGCTTATTGGACACACATGAAGGTTTCCAAGGTATCCTTTAGGACACGTATAGATTGATCAATCTGCCAGCAGGTACTGGATGACTATCCCATTCACACTTCCAGACTCGGCTCAAGGGTCCTATCACCTTGAAAGTTCTTTATGCCCCCCAAAAAACGTTAGGAGAGAATTCTTTCTGCTAGAGATCTGGAATCGGTTCCCCATCTCTGGCCTGGTTTTTCATAGTAGTTTGTCTATGCCTGCCACACAGCAACTCTCTGGTTATACCGTAAATGTCTGTTTCTTCTCTCTGCTGCAATGACCACTATTCCTACCAGAAGTGCCATCCACTCACGGAGAGCACACTATGTGGCCGAAGGTGTTTCTATACTGTATCTACTTCCTATAGCCACACTGGGGAGGGGCAGAGGGGTAGAGGGAGAGGTAGAGAAAGAGTCCTGAGCAGCGCAGAGCCTGATACAAGGCTCGATATCACGACCCTGAGATCATGACCTGAACCAAAATCAAAAGCCACACAGTTATCCCTCATTATCCACATTTTAAATATGGGGAAACTGAGCCCCAGAGAGTTCAAGCCACTTGACTAATATCATATGTCCAGGATATAGTAAAACCGGAAATTAAACCCCTACCTGCCAAAGTCCATGCTCCAGTAATGCTGGTAAATAAATGGGCAAGTTTATATCAAAACAAGCCTATTTAGGAAGAGGAAGGAGAATATGTGACAGCCTATGGGCTTTTTGAGCTGAGGACACATGGAAAGAATTGAAATATATTTAAATAATTTAAAGATACTCCTGATAAATAAGACAATACACAGGAATAATAACTAAAAACCTACTGCAACGATCAAGAAATGGGAGGGGGGATAAAAGTGAAGAGGAGGAAGATGGATTGGAAAGATATTTATGAAAATACATCTATGATTTGGCATCCGACTGGTCATGGTAGGTAAGTCAAAGATGATTTCAAAGAATTGCATTTAAATTACTAAAAGATGACTAAAAGGTGCACCTTTGATGTACAAAATAGAAAAGGACGTTACTTTCTGACGGAAATTTCCACTTTGGGCACACAGGAATTAAGAAGACAGACAGACGCTTAAGGTGAGATGCTGAAGAGGCAGGCAGAGATGGGACCCCAGAGTCTGGCATGGGACAGAGATGAGAGCAGAGGTGCTGGTGAAGCCACGGAATGGCTGAGCTCTCCAAAGGAAAGGGGGGAGAGGCCCAGGGCTGGCAGGCTGAAGGGCAAACCTTGAAGGACACTCAGTCATTCAGCACAAAGGAAAAGGCAGCTGCCAGAGTCTTGGAAGGCACCCACAACAAGCAGTAGAAATTTGCATTTGAAAAGGAAAACAATAATGGAACGATAATGTGGCTAACATTTATTGAATGCTTTCTGGGTACCCTGTACTGATTTATGTTCTCTGCATGCATTCAGCTATTTATTCTTCATAAACTCCAAAGAGAAGGTACTGTTATTAATACAACGTTAAAGCTGAGTAGATAAAACCCAGAAAATTTAGGTAACTTCTCAAGATTAGACAGTTGAGAACTGCTCAAGCCAGGATTGAATCCAGGGAGTCTAGCACCCCATGCCTCATCCTTAACTATTTGCTACACTGCATGTTCTAGAAGGGTAGAAAAATGAACACCAAAGTCTCCCCAAGCAACCACAAGTCACATCTCAGAGCATCAGATAAAGGTGCCTGGAGCAGCTACTGGGGACTGATCAGAAGAGCACAAGACAGATAAGTTGAAGGTTGACTCTCAACGAGGTTCTAGTCTAGGGTGGGAAGGACATAAACCAATGATTACGATAAATGATAACTGATATTTGACATTTTATGGGGACTCAGAGGAAGAAACAACAAATCTTTGGGCATAAAGCCTGGCCAGTTGGTAGAGAAGGTGACATATTTTGCCTGAATAGTGAAAGGTGGGAGTTCATGAGGAAAAGAAAAGGAATGCAAGACACAGGCAGCAACACAGGGTTATGAGGAAACATATCACACTTAGGATATGATAACAGACTACTTGTGGGTGGGAGCTGAGGTAGGAAAAACAGACGGAGGACAAGTTGGGAAAAGCACTGAAAGACAAGGTGAGAATTTAGCCTAGAATTGATAAAGTGTCACTGAGAAACCTCTGGGACTTTGCACATGCTGTTTTCTGGGACTTTCTTTCCCCATGCCTCCTCTTCTTCCCTTTTACCTACTGACATGTGCATATTCCACAGATGCCAGCTTCATGGTTACTTCCTCCCAGAGCTTCCCCTGTTTTGGAGGCCAAGTTCTCCTTGATTTCAATGGCCACCCTTTTACCATAATTCCTTATTGACTACCGGTATTCCCCACTAGACTAACAGCTCTGTGATTCAGAGCTATTTCTGGTTGTTCCCCACTGTACTTCCACTGCTCTAGCAATTAGTAAGTGCTCAGTGCATATTTAATGAAATGAATATAAAAATAAGAGTTCATATCCTCTAGCATGAGATTCACTCAACATATATTACGATCATGTACAAAGCATGAACCAGGCCTCAAAGTGTATGTGAGAAGGGGGAACATAATACGCTTTCCTTACAGAAGCACATTTCAATCCCATTGGGGAAAACGAATGTAACACAAATGTGTTACAAGTTCACAATGACAGGCACTTTTCACATATACGTTACAAAATTCCGGTGCTGCCGGGAGAGCCTTAGGAAGTGCAGGCACGTTTCTCAATAGCACAGGATGAAATACACAACCTTTAGGTCAGAATCATGTGTTTAACAAGTAAAGCTGTTTTAAAAGAAAATCTGTGACTGAGAAATGATTGGAAGAGTTTTTGCAGATTAAACACATCAAGTTCTTGGGCCACCAAGGGAAAGGGTGGCAATTTGGTATCCACGAGGAAATCTTGCAGTGCCACAGGGAACGGTATACTGGATAAAGTGAGGCATTTTAAAGGGGGTTGCATTTGATGCCAAATATAGGATAAAGTACAGCACTGATGAGGGAATGGGGATAAAAATGGCTAAAAGTCTACAAAATTTGACCTATGAAGCCAGTGGAAGGATCTAGGGATGTTTGGCCTAAAACAAGAAGAGGTGGGAATAGCAAACCTTTGCCTTGTTGTGGAGGCTCCATAAAGCTATCTGCATGTCCCTCAACAAACCTAAAAGAAGCTGATGTCCACTATTCTTGTCTGCCCAACATCCTTCTTCCAGAGGGAACTGCTGTTCTCCCATGCCATACACTTCTGGTAAAGCTGACAGCCATGGCGCCTCACCTCTGCCCAGCAGCCATGGTGTGTCCTCCCACCATGGTGTTTGGTCAAGATGAGAGTGACTCAGGCAAAGGCAGCGAAGTTCTTCCATGAGAAAGAGCATTTAGGTTTCTCCTCTTGCGGACTCATGAGTTAGGGATGGCTGAAGACTCATTTTTCTAACCCCAGCCTGAGACTGAATCCAATAAACACAGCATAGGGACAGAGAGGCCAGAAAGGAAGAGAAGAACACAGAGAAATGTACAGAGAAGGAGAAGGAGACAGAATGAGAAGGAAGAGACAGAAGAAAGAAGAAAAGGCAGACACAACCAGGAGACAGAGACAGAGGGAGAGAGCGAGTCTACATGGCATTGCTCAAAGTCTTCCGAGAGGCACGTCTGAAGCCAGACTTTTTAGCTAACCAAACCAATCAATTTATTTTCTGTCACACGCTGCTGAAAAAGATCTTACTAATAGATCATCTGAGAAGCAGTTGGTCAAAACACTACATTCAGGAAATTCATTGGGATATAGGGAAAGCCCTTTCCAAAGGCTTATTTAAAACATAAATCTGTTTGAGTAAGCTAAAAATATATTCACTAAAGTCTGCTTCTTGCATACAAAATCACTGGAACTGGGCCGGAGCTACTAGTTACGGTGGTTACCTCTTGGGTTTTCCGCTGTGGAGGTGCAGAGGGAGAATGGAGACCTTTTTATGTTCTACTTGTAAACCAATGGCATTTTTTTTTTACAATGTCCAGGTATTACTGTCATGCTTGTTAAAAACTATGATGATTAGAAAAGAGGCTGCTGCAGTGGGTCAGGTGGAAGGTCATGACTTGGGACGGGACCAAGGAAGATGGATGGGAGGGTCAGGGAGGGGAAGAGGGTGCTGACCCTAGGAGATGGTGAGGGCTCCCACCAGAGGTGAATTCAGGGCATCCTGTGGGAAAGCAGAGGGGACACGTTGGCCAGAAAGATGTCTGTGCTCTCTCCCTTGCTTAGCCCACAGAGGGAACTCCTAGCCTAATATCAGAATGTTGTCAGTGACCTGAGATTTGCTGGTCTAAGGAGCGCTTTCAGCCAAGGGCTATCATGGATACTCCTATAGTCAAAAAGTGTCAACATCTAGCAAAGGGAAAACTGAAGTTTTACTAAAACTTATATTTTTGAAGTTAATAAGAGTGATGTCTCCCAATCCTAATCCAACTGATCATCCATTCTCACCAGGACCACTCCCAACTGCCCCCCCATATAACTGTTGTTGATGGTTTGATGCAACTTCTTTCATAATCAATCTCTTTCTCTCTTTCTGTCTCCGCCCATCTCACACTCACTCATGTATGCCTAGATATAAACATCTCTATATTTATTTTACAAAAGTGGAATTATTCTGAACATTAAAATCTGACACTTGTTTTTTGTTTCTGTGTTTTGCAAATAACACACCAGTGATAACTTCCTAGGTCAACACACATAACTATTCCCCATGGTTTTTAGTAGCTGGATTAAAACCAGTACTCTATGACAGATACTTGGTTTTCATTCACCACAGAACCTTAGATTCAAAATAATCAACTGTACTATAATGCTTTTAATGCAGTTTTCTGGTCTCCCAAGACCCATACTATATGATGCATGTAGTTTAATTATGCTTTGGAAATGATTTTTAACAAGGCAATAAACTTTCATTAATAGGATTCAATTCTCAAAGCACCAGGAAACACAGTGGATGGAGCACTGCAGTTGGGAAAAAACATTTTGTAATATTAATGGAGTCCTACATCTTGCTTTGATCCAAAGGTTTGCCATCCGGATGGAATTAAGAATCACAGAGAGCATTCTTGCCTGAGAAGCACTACCCTAGGTCAGTTGTCCCCACAGACTCATGGTAGCTCCAGAGAGGAAGACAAAACATCTTGCCAGGAATCACATCTCACCGACACACTCACTCTGTGCTCTGGCTCAGCCCAGTCCAGCACAGCCCAACTGTCAAGCTAGGAGGGACACAGAAAAACAGAAGCTAGATGATAAGTAAAAAGTACTCTTCCAGGCTAAGATGTTGTGTTGTCATGTTCAGGGTGGACCTTCCAGTCCAATGAGAACATTGCTGTAGGGACAAGAGATGCTGGAGACAACTGGCAAATTTCCCAGGCTCCCTGAGGAAAACAAACCAAACAAAACCATCTGATTCCATTTTCTTTATGGCATCGGAGGTTTTGACGTCCACTATCAGAGAAGGAAATGGAACTAATGGTGGCACAAAAAGAGGATTTTTGAGAGGATTCCCTCAAAAAGAGAGTGTACTGAATACTCCATTTGTTGAACAGTGTTTACCAAATACCTAAACCAGTACTTATGTAATTACTGGTCAATTGTTAATTTCCCCATTAAAAAGGGAGGGGGGTTCCATGAGGTTGGGACCCTGTCCTTATTCATATCCTTGCACTTTCCCCATCAAGGGACATATTCCATATGTGAGTGGGATATAAGAAAGAAAGCAAAACAAGACAAAACAAAACAACAATAACAACAAAAAAAGAAGCAAAAACCCCTCAGACTCTTAAATACAGAGAACAAACAGGGAGTTGCCAGAGGGAGAGAGGGGGACGGGGATGGGTGAAATGGATAAAAAAGAATAAGAGGTACAAACTTCCAGTTACAAAATGAATAAATCACAGAGATGAAAAGTACAGCACAAGGAATATAGTCAATAAGACTGTAGTAACGTTGTATGGTGACAGATGGTCACTACACTTATCATGGTGAGCATTACATAATATATAGAATTGTGGAAGCACTGTATGTACATGTGAAAGTAATATAATATGGCATTTGATTACACTTCAATAAAAAGAGTATAAATGCAAAAAAAGTTATAGAATTGATTTAAATCACAACTGCACTACATTTTACAAAGCAGATTGATTTGATGGGGTCAGAAAAAGATTCTGGAAGGAGGAAAGGATTGAGCTAAAATCTGAAAGACAAGCAGGAAAGGATGGGACAAAGGAGCTTTCCCGGCAGAGGGTGGAGCTCAGGTCTGGGATGGCTGAGCACAGAGCACTGGAGAGAGAAAGAAGGTCAAGACAGCTTGCAGCCCAGGGAGAGACTGGCAAAGGGCATCAAGTGAGGCTGGGGACACGGACAGGAGACAGATGGCACAAAACCCTACAGGCCAAGGAGTCTGGTCTTGTCCATTGACAGCCATTGAAGGGTTTCAGGCAAAGGAGCAACAAGATCAGAGTTGCATGGTTGACTCTGGCAGTGAGCTCTTGTAAGGGGTGAGCAGATTGGAGGAGGATAAAGTAGATGTGGGAAGAACAATTAGGAGGTTGCAGAGGTGGCTTATGCAAGAGATGGCATTAGTTTGGACTAGGATAATAAAGGTAGAAAGAAACAGAGTTGGATCTGCTTAGGAAGGAAAATCAGTAGGACTTAGTGTTTAAATGCAGGGGATAAGGAAAGACCACATTAAGAACAGCTACCTGATTCCTGGATGATGCATCTGCTGGAGCTGCCATTCACTGAGGAGGTTCAAGTTCCATAAGAAGGATCATGAGGTGCATGTACAGTTGCAGGAAACTGAAATTAACATCCACTAGCATTGTGGAGGGTACCTACCCGGGCCAGTGCTATGCCTTCGATGGACTATCTCACTTAATCCTAGCTGCAATCCTATAAAATAGATGCTACTGCCCCCATTTTTAGAGATGAGAAAACAGAGACTCAGAAAAGCTTAATAATTAAATAAATAAATAAATAAATAAATAAAATATCATTTACTGGAAAAAAAAAAAGAAAAGCTTAATAACTTACCACCATTCTTAGAGCTGAACATTGGCAGAGCAGGGATTTGAACCCAAATCTCTTCCATTCTAAAGCAGACGGTTCTTAATGACCAGCCCATCCTGCTTCATGACAGCTTCCGCTTACTCGGGGAAAATTTCATGATTTCAATTTCATGATTTCAAAAGAACCTGATAGTTAATCTGGAATTCTGAAGCCAAGTCTCCCTAGGGAACCATAGGTCCTTCCCTCAGGACTGCTCAGAGTAAATTTTCTATATCAGGAAGATGATTCTACACATCCCCCCCACCCCCATTCTTCACTCCCTACTCAGCTCATTTTCTTCCCCTTGCTTTTGCTGCAAGCTGAAGGTTACCTCCAGATGCCACGATCCCCCCAGCTTTGCCTTCTCCAAGTTCCTAGAACACTTTCCGTCTTGGCACTCATTCTGGCAACGATCACATGGAGGCTAGCCTGCAAGATTTCCATGTGTTTTCTACTCCCTGACATTTCATTTCTTCTCATGTGAATTTCCATGTATACAGTGACCATCTTCAAGCCTTTCATGGACTGAAGTCAGATTGTTGTAAATAAGCTAATAAGCACAAATTTCAAACGATGACATGCTATGGGTCTGGCTGCCAGCCAGCAGCTAGAGAGTCTCATCATATGCACATTTAACTTCAGCACATTCAACTATGTGTTCTTGGGAGAGCAAGAGAGAGAAAGAACTCACACAATTTAAACAGAGCTGGCCATTACACTTGCCATTCCAATCAATCAGCACCTGTCCCATGGGATAGGAGACAAATTTGCTGTCCCTGCAGCTGGTTTCAGGCCCTCAGGACCTTCCCCAGAGTGAGTAATTCCCTGAACAGACTCTGATTTTCGTGTTTAAAGACACATATTTTGGATACATCACAATCTCTAATTTTAGTCAACTGCTTTTTCTATCCCCCAGTTAAAGAAACAGTAACCTATCCGTAGACTGGAGGAAGAACTGGGCCTGCTGGGCTCTTCCAGAGACGGGAGAAGTTCGTCTCCGCTCATTCGGACAACATGTGACATGCACACCACACTTTCTTTTGGGAGCTACCCCTACGATACGGATACCGTGGTGGCGGCCAATGATCCTCGAATCAACTGCTCTTTAAAAGCTGCATTCTGCTTTTACGACTGAATACAAACGCACAGGAACTGGAAAATAAAAAGTCCTAATACAACTGATAAATGTACATCTCAAACAAATAAGGCAAAGATGGAAATCATTAGGCTTCCTGAAGTCAAATGTGAAGAAAAAGAACAAAATTTGCATGCTAGCCCCGCATTCCCCAAAAAAGCAGTTATTGGGGATTTTATAATTACCTTTCTGGAAAAGATTCTCCAAGTTGCAGGCACATAAAATCATGATACAAACACATTTTGGGGGGAAGAGGTCATGTTTAAACATCAGACTATCATTCTGAACCAGCCCTGCTGCCTACGGGGCTGGTGTATTGACTCTTATTCCCTCTGAGTTTTGATCACACCATCAGTATACAGTGTGGAGCTCTACGGTGGATCTGACTGCCGCTACCTGTCACTGTCTAGATTGTGAGCTCTCCGCAGGCAGGTTCTAAGCCTTACAAACCTCTGTTTCTTCAAGTCTGCAGGACTTGAGAGAGGGGGGCCTAAAAGGAAGCCTTCTGCAGAGACTGGAGAGCGGGGGAACCAGTGAGTAGCCAGATCTATCTGAGATTCATCGCTTCTAATGACCTAGGGAAGAAAGAAAGGCGTGGTCCAATAGCCATCAGGTCCTTGTCCCCAGCATGGAGCTCCGCTGTGCCCATTGCTCTGCCCTTACCTATCCAGAGAAATGCAGCACAGGTGAAAAATCGATGCCGTTGTGAGCAGGACGTCTAGAGATGTCCGGACGAGGCAAAACATCTCCCCATAAATCCAGATGTCTTGAACCAGCTCAATGGCACCGAAGGGCATCACCAGCACCGAAACCAGCAAATCCACGAAGGCAAGAGATACAATGAAATAATTGGTTTTTATCTTCCTGTGAGTGAAAGCGGGGGGGGGGGGGACAAAGGAAAAGGGGAGAGAAAGGAGCAGGAGAGAAAAAAGGAGGAGAGGGGAACAAAGAAAGAAGGGAGAAAGACAAAGGAAAGAAAAGTCAACTGCGCAATGCATTCTGTGAGATTCTCTTTCCCTTCTGTCGCACAGGCCAGCCACCTCTGACTTCTCCAGGCCCCCTTGCACCCACATCCCTCCCATCTTCTTCCCTGAGGCCACGCCAGCCCGATTTGAGGCCCCCATGTGTGGATCCCCTCCCGAGGGCCTAAGGAGGAGGAGTCTGCTCTCTCCCCCCACCAGCCCTTCCCTTTGGGCCATGGCTTGGTTATTCTCAGGGGACCCTCCCAAAGGGCCTTCCTCACAAACGGTGTCGAATTCCACTGTTTTCCACTCTGAGACTGACTATTGTGTGCCTCACATTTGTGACACTGGTCAGAATTGTGCTTTTACACTTTCTTGGCATCATCCCTGGATTCGTGCATGCCTTGCTTAGAGAGGAAGGCCGCAGGTCAGGCAGAACCGCATCTTTTATGTCCCTTTATGGCCTGGAGGCTCTCAATCCAGGCTGAAGCCTAGAATCACTTGGTGAATTTTTATAAATATCAATGCCCATGTCTCTCCCCAGATCAATTAATTCAGAGACTCTGGGTGATTAGCCCACCCAACGCCCCCCACAAGAGTTTCAGATAAAATAGAGGACTCCTAGTTAAATTTCAATTTCAAATAAACAACAAATAACTACTTAGCATAAGTATGTTCCAAATACTACATGGGACATACTTATACTACACCTTAGCAAATTTCAAAAGGTCTTCAGGGGATTTTAATTGCAGCTGGGTTGAGACTCATGAAGTGGAAAGAGCAGAAGACACAGGTTTAAATCCTAGATCAGTCACTGGGCAGCTACCCCTTTTCTGAACCACTAATAGTGTGGGGAGGTTAGATTAGATATGCCCTCAACAATTGATCACACCTATTACCACCCCGCCAAAGCCCTAAGTTGAACACAAGAAAAGACGGGACAAAGATGATCGTAAGTGCTAACACTGGTTATGTTAGTCATGGGGAATTACGTGTCATCTTTTCCCTGCTCTATTTCACAATGTCATTTCCCTTTCATAATTACAATTGTAATGGAATTCATAGGTCAGACCCCAACTGTCCAGGGAGAGCCTAGAACTCTACCCAGGTTTCCTCCTGAGGTCTCTTCCAGCTACTCACCTGAGCTGCCTGTCCCTGCACACAGCCACCATCACCAGCAGGTTCCCCAAGATGGCCATCAGGATAACCGCTGAGAGAAACGTGAGCAGCACGACCTTCTCCACTGACCCAAAACCCTCCTTGGAACTGGAAGACACACATGCACACAGGCGCGCATGCACACACACACACACACACACACACACACACACACACACACACACACAATTAAAGGGAACTCTGAGACAGAGGAAAGAAAATTAACTTTTTCCCTCACTTATCTTCAGGAAGGTAACTTTAGCATCAGCAGCTGTAAAACACATTATTGTGCACCCAGTGTACGCCAATGCCTGCACCTGTCACTTTACATGTTATCCTAGTTAACTCCTACATAATGAGGAGGAGGCTCAGAGAGGGGAATTAACTACCCTGAAACTGCAGTTATTCCCCATCAGAGAGCTTGTGACTTTCCTTCGGATCACTTACCTCAGTTATGCTCAGAAATGGATTTGGTTGATTCCTGTTTTGTGTACTTCCCCAGCTGGAGTATAAGCTCCATGAGGCAGAGCCCTTGTCTGTTTTATCCACTGATCAATTCAATTACAATGTATCACTCACATTTGTTGGATGAAGGAAAGATGGCATTGGATGAATGAAAGATAGTAACTTGAACCAGGGTCTGTGTGAATACAAAGGCCACCCTGTCTCCAGAACCCTATCCCTGCCCATGTGGAAGCTGCTATGTACAGGTGGGCTGTCCAAGGGAGAGGTCATGGTTTGAGGACTGTTCTAACAAAGCTGACCTGAATAAACAGATCTCTGATTCTGGGAAGTCCATCACAAAGACAGCAGCCGATCAATATGCTCAGGGTCTCTTTTCACTGCCCTGAATCCTATTTCTTTTGGTGTCCAACATCACAGCTCAAATCTGTGTTCTTGTCAATTTCAGCATCTGATTTGGTCCTATAAACCCTGCCCTTCTAGTGCAAACTCAGCATTTTATTTTATTAATTTGGAAGCAAGTATCCCCATCGATGAAAGCAAAAAATCTGCAGGTTATTAAGAAGCTATAAGAAAAAGTTTTATTTTTAATAGAGTAGTAATAAAATTTTCTTTTTTAATGAATTTTCAAAGAATCTCAAAACTTCCAAACCCAAACCCTACATTACAATATGGAGTAACTGAGGCCCAGAGGGGAGAACTGAACTGTCAAAGTATATTAGTGTCGGTCTGGGAGAAGCTGCTTATCCTGTGAGCCCACCACCAGAATCACAGGGTCCCAAGATACAAGAAACAGCTGTCTTTACTGAGCTACTTCGCCTGAAAACCAAGATGACTGCTGGCCCCAAAGAGCAGCAGCCCACCATGTTCTAGCTCTGGCCTCATCCAAAATTTTTTCCACTATGCATGGAAGACAAAGTACCAACTGGAATAAGGAACTAGCATTGCAGTGGTTGGAAAACCAGCAAGTTCCTCCACTCTGCTGACAAGTGCTTTGATTGACTGATTGAAGTTGTTATAGTTAAGGGTTCAGGAAAAGAAATTCAACTTATGTTCATCCAAATCACTCTTCCATACTTAAATTCCAACTACCAACATGGTACAAATATTGGACAGGGAAGATTTAATTCAGGAGGAAAAGGCTTCAAGATGGTAATACGGCTACCCTGAACTAATCTGATCTTACGTCATGTGAATGCAGGTAAAGTGTCTAACAAAGGAGGTGACAGTGGTTTTTCTCCTTGTCCTTCTCAGAGCCTCTGAGTGATAGCCCATCTGAAACATGCCTGTCCCCCCACTCAAAGTCTCTGTACTTGCTGTGCCTTCCTCCTGGAATGCTTCTTCAGGGGCTGGCTTCTTCCTGTCCTTCAGGTCTCAGATTAAAGTTAATCTCATTTAATGTGCCACAGTCAACAAACATTGTGCATTTTCTTTAGAGCACCTGTTACCTGAAATGACTTTTGTTGTTGATTTATTGTCTGTGTCCCACTCCCACAGAATGACTTTGGTTCTCTTTTTCTCTGCAATTCCCAGATCCTAGCACAGTGTCTAATCTGTAATATGTGTGTAGAGGTATGTGTAGTACATGGGAAGTACTCAATTATTTCCTAATTTAGTAAAAGACAATGTATTCACAACAGTGAGGTTTATTTGTCAATGTCTGACTGGCTGAAGGTACAAAGAAGATTTTACCTAGAGAAGAGAAGACCCACAGATAAGACACAAAAGCTATTTTTAACTAACTGAAGCCCTGTCATTTGAAATAAGAGTATATTTATGCGTTCATCCATTCCACACTATTTCCTGAACACCCACTCTGCATTAGGCATTGTTGTATGTCTTCTAGAAGCAGAGATAAGCAAAACAGAGAACAGACAATGAACAGATAAATGAGAAACCATGGGAAGTATCAGCCAATGATTTACATACTATGGTAGAAAATCTAGGACGGCGTGGAGGACAGGACTGCCAGAGGGGGATGAAAGGCTGGCTGTTTAATAGGAGTTGTCAGAGAAGGCATTGTGATAGAGTTATCTCAACCCTATCTGCAGGCTACGGAACTAAGTGGGACCAGTGGCCAGGTTGGAAGCAGTGGTTCTTGACTTTGGTTACATGTTAAGACAAATACCTTATGATTTCACTCACATGTGGAATTTAAGAGACAAAACATAGGGGAAGGGAAGGAGAAAGAAAATAAGATAAAAACAGAGAGGGAGGCAAACCAGAAGAGACTCTTAACTCTAGGGAACAAAGTTGCTGGAGGGGAGGTAGTGGGGGATGAGGTAACTGGGTGATGGGCATTAAGGAGGGCACTTGATGGAATGAGCCCTGGGTATTACATGCAACTGATGCATCACTAAATTCTACCCCTGAAACTAATAATACACTATATGTTAACTACTATTGAAATTAAATAAAACTTTTTTTTAATCACCTAAGGAGCCTTCACAAATGCTGTTGCATGGGCTCCAATCTCAAAGACACTGATTTAACTGGTCTGGGTTTTGCAGCCTAAATATTGGAATTTTTAAAAGCTCTCAAGTGATTCTGATGTGCAACCAAGGTTGAGAGTCACTGCTAGGGAAAGGTAAGATTTAGTAATAAATATATTGTAAGAATTTTCTGCAACTAGAGATGGCCCTCAATGTTTTCCTGGTATTGTATTGAACTCGCCACCTAGGGTAGGAAATGTTTAAGATTACCTAGATGTCAATAAGCTACCACTTCACACACAATAAGATGGCTATTATAAAAATAAAACAAAACTGAAAAATGACCAGTGTTGATAACCACATGTATTTTATCACAATAAAAAAAGGTTACACGGATGACCACATATCAGGATATTATATAGGGCTACTGTGTTGGAGACAGGTTGAACTGGCTGATTTTTGGTTGTTTTCTTGTCTATGGACAATGATCTGAACATATTCTTAGAACATGGATTCTCCATCAACCACATCCTCATCATCAGAACGAACTCGCCAATACCGTCTTTCTTCTTGTAGGAGAAAAAGCCAAATTCAAGATAAGTGGTGAATACCTCTGGCATCAGAGAATATATATTTCACATCAAAAGGGTGTATCAGGGTCAGAGAATGCCAAGTTCTGTGTTATGGTTCATTTGTAGCCACCAATTAGGAGCTTAAACTTTAAACTGTGAGTGACGAGCAAAATTTAAATCATGGAAGGAGCTTTTCTAATTAAACAGAACCGTCCACTGAGCTAAATGTAAGTCCAGTAATGAAAATTAAAATAAATCAGGAACAACTTCAGCAAAATTCAAGTTAGATCCCTGGGTTACTTCTGACAGCCTCCAACCACTTGGTCAACCACGACCAGGCTGTCCTCATCTGGCCAAAGTGCTGTCCACTCCACTAAATTGATTCTTTGACAGTTATTCTTATGAGAAATTTTCCTTTCTCTTATTTTTTTAAATATTCACTTATTTTAAAGGGTGGAGGGGTAGAGGGCCAGAGGGAGAGGGCAAGGGAGAATCTCAAGCAGACTCTCCACTGAGTGCAGAGCCCAACTCAGGGCTCGATCCCATGACCCTGAGATCATGACCTGAGGTAAAACCAAGAGTCAGACACTTAACCCGGCTGTGCCACTCAGGCACCCCTCCTTTCTCTTCTTTTTTGCTTTTTTTCAGTGATATCTTACTCTATTAACAAAGAAACCACAAACTTGACTCTGTGTACCATTTTCTCTGTTCTTAATAGAAGAAAACGTATGACAATAATTCTGGTTAAATTTCCACATAGGTTAGTGTATGTGAAAATAGATTATAAGTGACAAAGTCTGATATAAATAAGTAATCACTGCTATTAATATCAGAACTCCATATAGGGACAATAAGCTAAGGAACTTTTAGGTTTGTTACCTCATCCGGAACCATTGGTTTCAAGGTCACACACATGCAGAATACACTTTCGTAGGCGTCAAGAACACCTTTCTCTTTTTTGGTACTGGCCATGTTAATAACAGTTATGTAACTTCAAAGAAGTCACTAGCCTTCTTTGAGCCTTAGTTTCTTCATGGATCAATTGAGAAAGTTAGATTAAATCTCTCATTTATCAAATATGTATTGATTGCCAACCATATGCCAAGCATTGTGCTAAGCACTAGGATACCACAATAAAGAAGGTGACCGAGACCCTCCTTTCACAGAATTTATACACTAGTAACGGACAAAAACAAAAAGCAAGTGCATAGCTAAAGAAATATAATTGGTGATCAATACTTCAAAATGACACTCTCAAACTTTAATGTTCATGTGAATCTACTGGGGATCTTGTTAAAATGCAAATTCTGATTCTTTTAGTCTGGGATGGAAGCTGGAGTTCTGCATTTCCCACAAGCACATAGGCTCACAAAGAGCATCACAGATGCCCATGCTGCTGGTTCATGAATCACACTTGGGGTAGTAAAACTATTAAGGGCATTGACAGGATAGTGGGTCGAGAATAACTAAATTAGAGGGAAATTCTAGGTAATCAGGGAACATGGGAAGTGACTTTAGCTGAATTCTGATACATGTGGAGAATCCATGAGTTAGAGGAGTCAGGAGAAGAGCAAGTGCAAATGCCCCAAGACAGGAAAGACATTTTGTATTCACTATCTTAGGAAGGGAATGAGCAAGGAATAAAGAATCTGGGGTAGGGTGCCTGGGTGGCTCAGTGGGTTAAAGCCTCTGCTTTCGGCTCAGGTCATGATCTCAGGGTCCTGGGATCGAGGCCCACGTCGGGCTCTCTGCTCGGCAGAGAGCCTGCTTCCTCTCTGTCTGCCTCTCTGCCTACTTGTGATCTCTCTCTCTCTCTGTGTCAAATAAATAAATAAAATCTTAAAAAAAAAAAAAGAATCTGGGGTAGGCTCTAAAAAGTAGCTAGGAGCCAGATCCCTTGGGCTTTGTATGTACTGCTGAAAAGTTTATCTTCTATCAGACAGTAGAAGAGAATGCAATGAAGTGAATTATGCAGAAAAGGGGCCCTTGGGATGCAAGTGTGAGAGAAAGAGAATAAGCTGGTCAGGGGCCCTTGCCTGAGTTCAGGTGAGTGAGAACAGTGGCTTGGAGTAGGGTTGTGGCCATGGATGGAATAAAACTACATTTGGGAAGTCAAGGGATAGGTAAAAAACAATAGATCCTTAGACGGATAAGAAGAAGAAATGGAAGTTCCATTTCTTAATTGCTTATCTGAGTACTGAGATACAAATTTCATGAGATGGGAAAAACATTTTGTGTGAGATAACTATAAGACATTTAAGTGAAGGGGTGTCTGGCTGGCTCAGTCAGAAGAACAAACGACTCTTGATCTCGGAGCTCATGAGTTCAGCCCCCACATTGGGTGTATTAAAAAGTACTAAAAAACTGTTTTTAAAAGACATTCAGGTGAAGATGTCAAAGACGCAATTGGATATGTGTGTCTAGAGTTCAGAGAGGATGGCTGGGAAGGAGATACACTTAGGATTTCCAGTGTTCTACGGGACTTAGATCCTGGGGGAGGGATGCGATCACCCAGCAAGAGGGCCAGTGGTTTGATGAACTCTAATACTAAGCCATCCAGGAGAGAAGGAGGAACCAGCAGAGGAGAATGAGAAAAAAATGCCCAGGGATATCTGAGGAACATCTGGTGAGTGTGATACTGCGGGAGCCAAGAGTGAAGAAAATCTCAAGTGGGAAAAAAAAAAAGCGTCTGTTGATAGCTCCCCAGAAACACCATGGGACCACTTCTGGGAATTAGGAGAGATCAAGAGGCAAGGTGACTAGAGCAGTTCTTCTCCTTTTTATGTACTGAACTGTGCAATAAAATTATATCTGATCAGCGGGCTCCAGCCCCGGACCAATGATCTTAGGAGAATGTGTCTCCTCCTCTGCTCCCGGTAAGTCCCGGTCATGTGGGAAGCATCTTTTCCAAAAGCACATCCATTCGGGATGCCAAGCAGTTCAAAAGACTCTCTATCCAAGGCTTTCTTCACCCATCCTGTCCACCATTGCATGGTCCTCTGAAAGAACTGCAGGTAAATTAGAAAAGACGGTATTTATTTTCTTGCCAATCAACAGTCGGCTGTTGCATCCTTAGCAAAGGATGCTAAGGTACTCTGACTTAAAAGAGAGACCCTGACTGAAATTGGATTGTTTTTCTAGTGTGGATTTTATTAACCTTAAATGTAAGGTCCCTGGTGTTTTCAGTAAAGATGAAAGATTGGGTATTGCCCAAGGCGACCTTAACTTTCTGCTCAGCTTGACTAGACTTTAGACAGACTTCTCCCTACTCTAGGTTCTGGCTTCCCTTTTCTCAGAGTATTTGCTTTATTTTTTTTTAATTGATATGCAGTTGACATACAATATTATATTAGTCTTAGGTGCACCACATCGTGATTCAACATTTATGTACACTAAGAAATGCTCACCACAAGTGTAGTTACAATCTGTTACCATATAAAATTATGACAATATTATTGACTATATTCCTCATGCTGTACTTTACATCCCTGTGACTTACTTATTTTTTAATTGGAAGTCTGTACCTCTTAAACCTCTTCACTTATTTCACCCCCTGCCCCTCCCCCTGCTCTGGCAAGCCACCAGTTTGCTCTCTGTACTTAGGAGTCTGCTTCTGACTTGGCTTTTTTGTTAATTTATTTTCTATTTTGGATTCCACATACAAATCATATGGCATTTGTCTTTCTCTGTCTGACTTATTTCACTTAGCATAATACCCTCTAGGTCCATCCATGTTGTCACAAATGGCAATATTTCATTCTTTTTCATGGCCAAGTAATATTCCATGGTTTATATATGCCACATCTTCTTTGTCCATTCACCTATCCATGGACGCAGGGTGCTCCCATAGCTTGGCTAATGTAAATAGGGTGCAATAAACATAGAGGTACATGTATCTTTTCAAATTACTGTGTTTGTTCTCTTGGGGTAAATACCCAGGAGTGAATTTACTGAATCATATGGTATTTACACGTGGATCCTCCATACTGTTTTGCACAGTGGCTGCACTAATTTGCATTCCTCCCAAGAGCGCACGAGGGTTCCCTCTTCTCTACAAGCTCACCAGAACTTGTTATTTCTTGTCTTTTTGATGCTAGCCATTTTGACAGGTGTGATCTTAGAGCCTTTACTTTAGAAAATGTGTAATTGTATATTCTTTCTCTGGCCTCTGGGATAGAAATATTTTTAAAAGCCTTTTTCCAGTTTTACAAGCTAGAACTGTCTTTTTCACGGACCTAACAGCCATCCCTTTGAAATGTTATCATTAAGGAAGACAGAGCTCCTACCTCCCAGTTTCTGGGGTGGGTAGGAGCCTAACTTCCATGGACACATTGCTCTGAATTGTAAAACTACCTCCTGTTTCCCTTTGCGAAAGACCAAACAGCAAACACAGATGGCCTGTGAGCCCCACCCCCACTCCATTCTTGGAAACCTCTCCTGTCCTCTGTTTCAGCGAAATTGAGTTCAGACTGCATTCTGGTTTCTCTCCCCAATAGCAGCAGCCTTGAAAAAGTCATCCTTATCTGTTTAATTTTGTCCAGTGCAATTTTTGCTTTGACAGTATACATCACTTTTACAACGAATTATGTCGTGTGTGTACTGTCTCCATTACCTTTATTAGTTGCTATGAATAAAACCCACTACAGAGCACATACAGGAGGCTTAAGCTCAGATAATGTTTGTGTTGGTAATATTTCTTATGCAAATTAATTTTTAAATGCCTTCTCAGGTAAAGTAGAAATAGTAGAGATATGAAATACGAGATATGAGATAGAAATATATGAGATAGAAATATGTTAACTGTCTTCCTGTATACCAATAACTTCAGAAATATTAGCTGTTATTCAAAAATACTAACTGTATGGTTACTGTATAATTAATATTCAACTGTATGATAATTCAACTGTATGATAATTCAACCATATGATAATTAATATTCAAAAATATTAACTGTAACGTTTTTAAAGCGTACGGCATTTCCTGGGACACCTGGGTGGCTCAGTCAGTTAAGCGTCTGCCTGTAGCTCAGGTCATGATCCCAGGGTCCCAGGATAGAGTTCCATACCTGGCTCCTTGCTCAGTGGGGAGCCAGCTTCTCCCTCTCCCTCTCTCCCCACTTGTGCTCTCTCTCTGACAAATAAATAAAACCTTTAAAAAAAGCATATGTAATTTCCTTTAAATATACGTACTTATTTTCTGGGTTTCTTGAGAGCCTAATACACGAACAACGGCCAGACCCTACATAACAATAAAACTCCCAACTGGCTCTGTCCAACGCAACCAGCCCGGAAACCTCAGGCCTGATTCAATGATGGTCAACCTCTGTATGTTTCCCACAAGACCAACGACAGAAAGACAAATACGCCCCCCCAAACCGATTACATGAGAGGCTCCCTTTCTTGTTAGCTCACCTCTTGCTTCCCTGTGCCAACAATCTCCAATCAGAGAACGGCTGAAGCCCTGTTGTTTTCACTATAAGCTTTTCTACGCTCATGCCTGAATGAGTCCTTGCAAACCGCCAGTGATGACGGCTGGTCCCCTAAACCCCTTGCTGTACCTCTGTGGAATGCCCCTGTTCCCATTCATGTGGCCTTCATTTATTCCCATGCTCTAGGTGTGTTCTTGGTGCTCAATGGACTTGGAATCCTATTATTTTCAAATACTCTGGGGAGAGTATTTCTTATTATTTGCTTTACGTTACTATGGGCTCTTAATGGTAAGTTTTCAGGTCTTCCAGCTAGATTTTTTTTTAAGTATTTTTTTTCCTTAAAAAAAGTTTGTTTTTTTTTTACAGAAAGACAAAATATGATAATTCATATAAAACTGTCCCATCATAAAAGCATCAGAGCATGGTGCTCCCAAATCACCAGGGAATATCAAAGCTTGCTTAAAACACAGATTACTGGGTCTGCCCACACAATTTGTAATTCAGTCCATCTGGAGGGGGGCCCCAAATCTGCATGTCTAACAAGTTCCTTGGTGATGCTGCTGCTGTGGAGTCTGGGGACCACACTTTGGAGATCACTGACCTAGAGCATTGAAACAGGCGGCCTTTACCCTGCCCTCATTTCTCCACCGCAAGTTACTTTGTTTGGCATCTAGGTGTGGAACTTCTGCGTGCAAGTGGGGAAATTCTGACATTGATTTATTGAGCACCTACTCTATGGCAAACAGTGCATTAGGGAGGTTTTCAATGCTGCTTCATTTTATCCTCATGGTTACCATGTAATCTAATATCATGATGTCCTTTGTCCGAAGAGACTTGTGCTCAGGGTGGTCGGGGAACTTAAGATCCTAAAGCTACCAAGTGGTACACGTGGGACTTAAACCTACGCACTCTGATTGCAAGTCCAGTGCTGTTCCCACCAGATTTTACACATGCTCATTGGAAACTGATTAAAATTCATTTTTAAAAAATCTGCTAAAGTTTTACTTTTTGTCTGCAAACTTAATATCCAGCATGATGATGATCACCACTTATATGCTGTGTAAGAATATGCTGGCTATAAAAAATGATAGGGATAAAAAATCTTTCCATGAAGAAGATTGTGCAAAATGGAGTTTCTGTGCAATTCTAAAACAAAACAAAACAAAAAACAAACCTCCTTTTGGTTTTTTTTTTTTTTAAGAATTTTTTTTTTTAAAGATTTTATTTATTTATTTCACAGAGGGAGAGAGATCACAAGGAGGCAGAGAGGCAGGCAGAGAGAGAGAGGGGGAAGCAGGCTCCCCGCTGAGGAGGGAGCCCAATGCGGGCCTCGATCCCAGGACCCTGAGATCATGACCTGAGCCGAAAGCAGAGGCATTAACCCACTGAGCCACCCAGGCGCCCTCCTTTTGTTTTTGAAGACCCCACAGAGAAGGATGGGAGGGCAGTGGTGGTGGTTGATGCACAGCTAATGAAGGTCAGGTATTTTTCAAATGCAAACTTGTGGAGGAAAATTCTAGTAGCAAGCTTTTAATAGGCTCTTCGAGGTCCTCAAAGATCACACATGTGGGACAGGAGAAAAACTTCAAAGCCTAAAGAGGCTCTGTCTGTAGAGAGTATAATGGGAGTTCAAAGCTGCAAGGAATACAAAGGCTATCAGGATCAAAGACACTGTGTTCTGGGGCCACGCCTGAATGCAAGGCAGGCCAGAACGGAGGTGACAAGGTGAGACCTACATTTGGGAAGATTCTCACTGCTGCACAGCGTGTTAACTATGGGGGCTTCCACTCTTTTTGGAAATCACATGCTAAATGACAGTGCCAGTAAATTATACCGGAGAGGTGAGTCTCGCTCTAAGAAAATCCATTCTTCCAAAATTGGAACTGAGAAAACAGCTTAAGAGATAGTGGTTTTTTTCTTTACAATATATATATATATATTATCTATATGCAAATTCACTGTAGGGTCTCTGGTCTATTTTGCAAACACCTCTTTGCCCCCAGTTGCTGAGGGTCCCTAATGCCCATCAGGTCCAGAAATGTGTTCCTTTGGAAGAAGACAAGGGGCATGTGTTCAGTATTTGGCTGATCATTCCCTTGAAATTATTCTTGTGTTTATAAGAAATCCAGCCCAGGGGGGAAAAAAATGTGGGCCACATGAGGCCTCTCCCCTGTAGTCAATCATTTACCCTGAGGATAAGGGCTCAAGGAAAAGCGGAATTTCCCATACTCTGATAGCAAGCTGCTCGCATCCCCCCGCTAGAGTTGGCCCCATCACCAGGCCCAGCTGCTGATGAAGCCCGCTCTGCATATTTTGCCAGGGTCCAGGCTCGCGTTGCTCAGTATTCTGATTTCTCACGTACCTCTGTTCTGACAGTGTAAAACTTTTCTGCTCGAGATGAAAGAAGAAGTTGCTTGGTGTTGCTCTACTATAAGGACGGCCGTGCAATGGCTGGTGGGCCAAATCCAGCCCGCTGCCTGTATTCGTAAGTAAAATTTCATTGGAACATGGTCACACTCAATCAGTGATGCATCTTCTGTGGCTGCTTTCCACGACAAAGGCAGAGTTGAGGAATCATGATGGAGACTGTGTGGGCTGCCAAAGCTGAGATGACTTATTCTGATTCTTTCTGAAGTGAGTTTGATGACCCCTGCTCTTCTCGAACCCCAAATGAGTTTGACCTAAAGAAGAATATGGTATGGAGGCCCTAGGATCTGTGAGAACCTATTAAAAGAAACCTATTTCACTGGGAGTCATTCATTCCTCTGGATTTTTTCACTAAGCGGAAAGAAGCATTATTCCACTTGGCCATGCCAGAAACTAGGCATCTGACGTCATTTCTCCTCCTTGACCTAAGCCACTACCTACTTTGAGTAGGTCTTAAAACTCCTCTCTCCTCTCCAGTCTGCCATCAACACCCTAATGAAGGCCCTTCCATTATCTTTGCAGAGATTACTGCAACCACTCGTGTCCCACTGCCTACTGTGTTTTCAGTTATCAGCCTATAATGAAACTCTTATGGTCCTCACCTCTACCCCACTTCCCATCTCAAGAAGCAGCCTATTTTCCCATTGCTTGGGCCATACATCTTAGAGAAATTCTCAATAAGCCTCCTTTTCTCATATCTCACACATATCAGCAAACCCTGGTAGCTCAACTTTATTTTTTTTTTTAAAGATTTTATTTATTTATTTGACATAGAGAGAGAGAGATCACAAGTAGGCAGAGAGGCAGACAGAGAGAGTGGAGGAAGCAGGCTCCCCACTGAGCAGAGAGCCCGATGTGGGGCTCGATCCCAGGACCCTGAGATCATGCCCTGAGCTGAAGGCAGAGGCTTTAACCCACTGAGCCACCCAGGTGCCCCCTGGTAGCTCAACTTTAAAAATGTCTCCTGCTTCAAACCCTTTGCTCGCTATTTAGGCTATTACCACCCTAGTTTAAAACACATCATGCCTCACCTGGGTGATGGCAAAGGCCTCCCAACTGGTGTTTCTGCTTCCACTGTTTTCTGTACACAATCCACTCTTCACCCAGTAGACAGAGTGAGCTTTGTAAAGTGTTTCAGTTGGAACATGTTACTTCCCTAATCACTGCCCTCGAGATGGTTTTCATGACCCTCACAGTATTACCCAGAACATTTGCATGGCCTCCATGGCTCCACAAAGCTGGCCCTTAGCTGTTCTATGGTCTCCACCTTTACTTCATTCTCCTTTTCTCATGCTGCTCAAGCTATAAAGGCTTCTTCATTATTCCCAGAAAGAGCCAAGTGGGCTCCCACCTCAGGGTCTCCCATTGGGTGCTGCTTCCATCAGGATATCCCTATCCCAGTGGATCAAAACTACTCACTTCCTCATTCAAGTCACTGTTCAATTCACCTCTGAAGAGATGGCTTTCCTAACCACCAGACTGAACACAAGGCCTCTCCTCTCACTCTCTAGTCCTCTCTCTTGCATGGCTGATCTTCATAGAGGTTAGCCAGTAAGCCCTCCTACACACCAGAATGTCTTGAATGTAATCCCACTGAATTGGTCTGTTATGATCACTGATGGTATTTCTAGCCCCTAAAATAGTGCCTGGCACATACAAGTACTCAGAAAGATGAAGGAATAAATGAACAATTGGATGAATAAAGGAATGAGCCACCTTTTAATTGGCCATCTGCCTTGACTCTTCCTCTTCCCAACCATTAGTAGCACTGAAGTTAAAATGTGTCACTTTGTTTTTTTCCAGAAGGAACTAACTCATGTCCCCCTATTTGTCCAAAATCTTGTAACGTCCTCCCCCATTGCAATGTTGGTAAAATACCAAATTTGACCTGATTTAACCCGGGCTCTACTTAGTTCTCCATCTCTATTTCTGACACTATTCCATAACCAACTCTACCACAGAGAAACACCAAATCCCCACTGGAGGAGGTGGTACACACTTGCTGTCCCCTTTCTCTCCCTCCCCTTCTCTTCCCAGCAAGCCCTTAAATGTCCTTTGGGGCTCAGTTAAACATCTTCCTCTCCGGGAAGCTCCAAGAACTTCTTCCTATGTTTTATAGCACCTATAATTACATATCATAGCTTTTAACACACTCTATTTTAATTATTCACTTAAATAGACATGTCATCTCAACCATACTGTCTTATTCACTTTGGTATCTGCAGAGCCTAGCACAACAAATACATATTAAAAAAGTAAAAAATAAAATGTGTAAGTTAACCCATGCCTGAAAGAGGTTCAAGCCCTAGCGATCAACATAAAGGTGTGTTTTGTTTTTTCTTTCTTCAACTCAGTATTTCCACTTAAGCTGTATCTAAACCATTGTCTGAATCAGGTGTACCAAGGCCACCAACCTTCTCTAGAGTTACAACTTATATAACCGTTGACACTATATGCAGACTACCAATAGTTAGCTAGTTTCCCTAGACAATATCAGAAGCCCTTCCACATACTCTGAAGGCTAACATGCTTTTAAATCTATTTTCTAGTCATCTCCGAGGCACTGGAGTTGTTGTGAGGATTAATTAAGGCAATACGTGTAAAACACTCAGGATATTGCCTGGCATATACTACATGCTCAATAAATGCTAGCTATTATTCATCTTTTTCTGTTTATTTCAAATATACACACATGACATTCCCATGCCCCCTGGTCCTCTAACTCATAGCACAGCCAGACACGCAGCCTGGTCGATGTCTGGTCATCATGACAGCATGTTGTAATTTGGCTGTGGGCTTTTGAAATAACAACTAAAAATATAGTCCAGAAGAAAGAGATAATGAGTAAGAATATACTGGAATTTTTCCAGACACAGCTAGGAGAAAAGCAAATGTGATAGAGCAGAGAGTAAAGAAAACACGCTTAAAGTTCACAGGAATAGGGATGGAGTTTGGAAGGTGGTGTGCAAACGTCAGAACTGGGGGGCCCATCGAGCCACCACAAGCCTGAGGAATGAAGGGTATCCAAAATCTTGATGGGACACAGAATTTTGAAGAGAAAGACTCTGCATTCAAGCCTACAGTCATGTGCACACCCATGCACACACCTACACGCCTTGTCAGGTACAGAGTCCATAAAAGCAAGCTGGGGAGTGATGGGAATAGGGGAAGGCAGGCGGAGAGTAACCGCAGCGTCACCTGGATTCTCCACCTGCATGCCAGCAGGTGTCTCTAGAACAGAATCACCTAAAGTAAGCTCGCTTAAAGATGACCGCTTGGCATTCCTAAAAACTGTAGTACAGTCCATAAATGCGTGTCCAGACCATGCGCGTGACAAGTGCAGAAAGAGCCTTAAAAATTCATGCTCCAATAGCTCCACTTGTAAAAATGCATCCAAAAAAATACATTATGAGAGCCACTCTTAGAGACTTAGGTATATTATGGGGGCACCTGGGTGGTTGGTTATGCATCTGACTCTTGGTTTCGGCTCAGGTCTTGATCTCAGGGTTGTGAGATAGGGCCCAGCATCAGGCCCGGTGCTCAGCGTGGGGTCTGCTTGAGATTTTCTGCCTCTCCCTTTCCCTCTGCTCCTTCTCCCATTTGTCTCTCTCTCCAATAAATAAATGAATGAGATCTTTAAGAAAAAAAAAGAAAGACTTGGTACATTATGACTCACAATCATATTGCTTATGATTGCGAACACTGGAAACAACCTAAATGTCTAAATTTGGTTATCAGTTACATAAACAATTTCTTATTTATTTAATATTTACACAGTCATTATAATCTGGGTTTGAAAAGAATATAACAACAGGGGAAAGTTCTCATAAATATTGTTCAGTGCTAAAAGCAGGTATGACACAGTAAAGCACAAGTTCAATTTTCTATAAAAATGTTGTTTTAGATATGGGTCCAGAAAAAATAACTGTTGAGAGATTAACTCGTGACTCTTTTGTTAAAATCACAAAAAAAGACGAGAAGGAATGAGTGGTTATCTTCCTCCTCTATCCTAAAAAAGTAACTAAAATTTTGTGTTTTGTCAGCAACATTGGTTATGGGTTTTTCAAGTTGCAGGGATGAAAGCAGAAGTTTCTGGCACCAGAGCATGATCACCTGCCCTAAAGATAGAAACAGTCATTTGAGGAAGGAGGGAGGTTTCAAGAGCTATGACATGGAGAGGCCAGAGGTTTGCAGACTCCAAAACAGCAAGAAGGAACAGAGCAGTCCTTCTCAGGACTCAGAGACACCAACCACCAGGCTCAGAGACCCTGGGGTCAAGGTTGACATAGAAGCAGCAGGTCCTTTCCAGGGACCCAGTAGAGGTGGACAGCTATATTGGCAGTGGTGACCACCGTGGACTGGAATGCAAAGGGCCCAGCTTGGCCCAGAGAGAAGAAGAGGTACAAAAAATGTCTGAGATTGAATTTCCTCTCGAGATCCATCTTGAAGGGTTCATTAAATTCAGAGATTAAAAGAAATGTGGCATTTCTTAGAGCTGATTTTTGTAGAGTAAAATCCAAATGCAAGCCTGGTAAGTACATGTGAAACACACACACATAATATACATACTTACATACAGACACATATGTACGATCTGTATACAGTACCTAATATTTATACATGTAATAATCTGTAGATTACATTACATATAACCCAAATATTGAAATTATATACAAACCTAACAGTTATCTCTAGATAATAACACTCTAGAAAAACCTGAATTACTTCTTTATATTTTTCTACCACTTCCAGTTTTCCACATCAAATGTGTAATACGTCCCCAATGCCCAAAAGTTATTTTTTTTTTCAAAACACAGTGCCTATATCTAGCTCTGCTCCTAAAACTGCCTTGATAAGTATATTGGTTCAGCAAGTATTATTTCTCCAGCCAATTATTAAGTTTACTAATTGGCGTGCTTAATTTAAAAAGAGTTATTAATTTCAAATGTGTTGTAAGCTGTGGAGCTTACTTAGAGGAATCGATTCTTTCTTAGTGTTTGCCCATGCACCTGAAGCTGCTGGAAAGAAAGAATAACTTCAATACTTTTTCCAAATTTTCCTCCCCTATTCTGTGGATGTTTGGGTCTCCAATTTCCTCCTGAATATGACCACTTCCCACCACTGGCACCACCAATATTTGTGTAAGCCAGAGTCCTCTCCAACTGAGTCTCTTGCAAAAAACCCTGGTCTTTGACCACCAGCCCCTATGGCCTATTTTCAACACACAAGCCAGAGTTATAGCCTTGAAACTTAAGCAGACAGTGTGAGCTCCCTGCCCTAAAATTCATCAGTGGCTTCCCAGCTCATGAAGAATATCTGAAGTTTCTACTGTGACCACCTCATAAGAGCCTTCTCGCTATTTCTTCAGTGTGTCAACTGCACTCTGACTTTTGCACCTGTTGTGTTTTGTTTTGTTTTGTTTTGCTTTCCCAGAAACTCACCCCCTGATATCCACTGGATTTCCTCCTGGCTTTCAATTAGGTCTCTACTCAAAGCAGCCTCATCAAAAAGGGCTTTCCTAAACATCCCAACTGATGGACCGTGTGCGGCATCTCAGATTCCTTCCAGTGTTTTATTTTCCTTCAGGGCATTTATCTAACATATTGTCTGTTTCTTTTGTTTCTTTGGTGTCTACTGACGACTTCCCCATCAGGAGATTGTAAGCACCGTGAAAGCAGAGGTTTTGTCTGTTTTCTGGGCACACAGTAGGTGCAGCAGTCCCTCTTTTTTTTTTTTAAAGACTTTATTTATTTATTTGACACAGAGAGAGAGATCAGATCACAAGTAGGCAGAGAGGCAGACAGAGAGAGGAGGAAGCAGGCTCCCTGCCGAGCAGAGAGCCCGATGCGGGCCTCTATCCCAGGACCCTGAGATCATGACCTGAGCCGAAAGCAGAGGCTTTAACCCACTGAGCCACCCAGGCGCCCGCAGCAGTCCCCTCTTATCAGTGGTTCCATTTTCTGTGCTTCTGGACTCCTCCAGGACACTGCGCTGGGAACAGGTGATCCTCCTGCTTACACTGGTCTTAGGTCAACCGTAGCTAGTGCTGTGTCACAACGCCTATATCGCTCACTTGACTTCACCCCATCGTGAAGGCATTTTGTCATCTCAGAGCATCACAAGGAGGGTGAGTGCAGTACAGTAAGGTATTTTGAGACAGAAACCACATTCACATGGGGTGCCTGGGTGGCTCAGTGGGTTAAAGCCTCTGCCTTCGGCTCAGGTCATGATCTCAAGGTCCTGGGATCGAGCCCCACATCGGGCTCTCTACTCAGCGGGGAGCCTGCTTCCCCCTCTCCCTCTGCCTGCCTCTCTGTCTACTTGTAATCTCTCTCTCTGTCAAATAAATAAATAAATATCTTTAAAAAAAAAAGAAATCACATTCACATCACTTTTATTGCAGTAGCTTGCTATAATTGTTCTATTTTATTTTTAGTTACTGTTTTTAATCTCTTACTGTGCCTAATGTACAAATTAAACTGTATCATAGGTATGTTGCCACAGGAAAAAACATAGTACCTATAAGTTTGGTACTATCTGCAATGTCAGACATCCACTGGGGGTCTTTGTATGCACCCCCTGTGGGTAAGGGAGGATTACTGTACTCAACAAATAACAGGTTGTTATGAAAATGTCATGTAAAACGTTGAGGGATAATTTTTTCCCATCAGATTGGGAGAACACTAAGTTTGCAATCATTTGAGCTGGTAAGGATGTGCTGAAAGGGCACTCATAAGACTAGTGGAGGGAAGATAAATTGGCAAAGCCTTATGGATGCTACTTCGGCCAAATCCTTGAAAATTCTGAATGCACATTTTCCACGTATCTATTCTAGGGAAATAAACTTGCTTAGGTGTAGAGGGACGTGTGTCGCTGTACTGTTTGTTAAGAATGAACACCTGGGGCATCTAGGTGGGGCAGGCGGTTGAGCGTCAGACACTTGGTTTCAGCTCAGGTGGTGATCTCAGGGTCATGGGATCGAGCCCTGAGTAGGGTTCTGCCCTCAGTGTGGAGTCTGCTTAAGATTCTCTCTCCCTCTGCCCTTCCCGCTCATGCTCTCTCTCTCTCAAATAAATAAAATTTTTTAAAGAATGAACACTTGAAAATAGTATAAATGTCCAGCATCCCAGGAATGATTAATTCAATCACAGTATTTGATACCCTTAAATATTAGGCAGATGTTAAATATTAGGCAGATGTTAAAAAGAATATGAAGGAATCCGCATACATGTAATGAAAAGTATGAAGACATGCATTGGGTTGATAAGCAACAGAACTAGGGCAGGGACTGTGGGGGTAGGAAGAGGTAGCTATTTTATCAGGAGATTTTGCTTGTATTTTATACTTTAAGGTGGGTCACAGTAACGCAGGTATTCTTTCATTTTTTTTCAGTAGCTTTTGCTGTATTTATTTTTTTTGAAGATTTTTATTTATTTATTTATTTCAGAGAGAGAGAATGAGAGAGAGAGAGAACATGAGAGGGGGGAGAGTCAGAGGCAGAAGCGGACTTCCCGCTGAGCAGGGAGCCCAATGCAGGACTCGATCCTGTGACTCGAGGATCATGACCTGAGCCAAAGGCAGTCGCTCAACCACCTGAGCCACCCAGGCGTCCTGAGATATTTTATTTTTTAAAATGAAAAAAACACATATACATATGCACTTACATATCATTTCATATATAAATAAAATCATAAATAAAATATTAATGAAATAATATCTACCAGACACATGATTAAATAAAAAAAATCACAGACCAATACACATGATACCACAAGAGTCTGAAGGAAAATAAAAACAGGGAGAGAAGGAGAGATATGCATGCACAGATGTAAATTCAGAGGTTATGGCCATTAGATTGTACGACCAACTGTTAGTCATAAATATTTTGGGGGTGCTTGGACGGCTCAGTCGGTTAAGCATCCCATTCTTGGTTTGGGGCCAGGTGATGATCTCAGGGTCATAGGATCGAGCCTCATGTCACGTTCTGTGCCGGAGGTGGAGTCTGCTGGAGATTCTCTCCCTCTGAACCTCTCCCCCCACCCCACAAAAAATAAATAAACAAATAAATATTTTGGGCAGGGAAGGGGAAGGTATTGGGAGACTTTTCTATTTGGGACATTACTGGAATTTTAAACTACAAGAATATGTTTATGTTTTCCTTATTACTACTCCCTCTCCCATGAATCCCATCTTCTCTTGCACTTCTAGCAAACTCACAGTTTTGTCACTTCACACAGGAAGGCTAAGGTACTGTTCCTGCCAAACAGGTCATACATGAGAGCATTAATTTCTCTAAGCAGCTGGGCGTGAGCTCTGTTCTAACTAGAAAACAAATAAACTCACTGACTCGTCGATGCCTCCCCAAGGAATGTTGGCTTAGCTAAAGGCTTATGTTTGCTCACTTGTTCATTCAACCATCCCTCTGTCTAGCCAGCCACTTGTATATGCACTCAACAGAATATTTGAGGATCTCCTCTATTTCAGTCACTGAGAAGAGAAAGGAGGCATGGCTCCTTCCCTCAGGGAGCTCAGAAGCTAGAAGAGTAGATAGACATGAATCCAGTAAGTGCCTGTATGTAAAGGATGCCCAGCAGGATGCTGGGCTAAGTATTTAGGTCTTCATCCTGACTTCAGTGGGGCGTCACAAACGGTTTTTAGAAGGTTGGCAGTGGGAATGACCTGATCAGAGTTGGATTTTGACATGTTTGAAGTGTAGAAGGACAACTGTAGTTAGTTGTTGGGAGGCTTTTTTGTTTGTTTGCTGTTTGTTTTTGAGGATGGCCTTTGGCTGTAGTAATTTAAAAGCCTCTTCCTTGCAGGTACATCAGTCAACTTATCTAGAATGTGGTGGTGGTGGGGGTGTGTGTGTGTGTGTGTGTGTGTGTGTGTGTGTGTGTGTGTGTGTTTTATTTTATTTATTTTTTTAATTTTATTTTTTCCATGATCCAAGATTCATTGTTTATGCACCACACCCAGTGCTCCATGCAATACGTGCCCTCCTTAATACCCACCACCAGGCTCACCCATTCCCCCACCCCTCCCCTCCAAAACCCTCAGTTTGTTTCTCAGAGTTCACAGTCTCTCATGGTTCATCTCCCCTTCCAATTTACCCTAGTTCACTTTTCCTTTCCTTCTCTTAAAGTCCTCCATTTTATTCCTTATGTTCCACAAGTAAGTGAAACCATATGATAATTGACTTTCTCTGCTTGACTTATTTCACTCAGCATAATCTCCTCCAGTCCTGTCCATGTTGATACAAAAGTTGGGTATTCATCCTTTCTGATGACTGACTAATATTCCATTGTATATATGGACCACATCTTCTTTAACCATTCGTCTGTTAAAGGGCATCTCAGCTCTTTCCAGTTTGGCGATTGTGGACATTGCTGCTAGAGTGTGGTTCTTAATAAAAGAGGTGCTGCCCCATAGAGGCTGTTTGAGGGATTTGTGGGGCATGAGGTTGTGGTTATGACTGAGGAGCACTGGTGGGGGGAGGAGGGGTGACATTACAATATGAGAGACAATCTCTCATTTAAAAAAAAATCATTCCACATTTTCCAGGATGTTAGAATGTCCTACCACCCATTTGGGTAAGTGAAAATTTTGTTTATAATTACCTGATCTAGAATTTAACTCCTTTTCCATGTAAACACAAATAATTGTTTGCATGTTAATTTATATTCACTCAGTGAAGGGAAGATTATGCTTTCATTTTGTTCAGAGCAAGTACTGTCTACATGCCACCAACAGCAATGCCACTCATGGCACTGGGGTCCCAAGCACAACATGCCTGGCCTTTGTTGGTAGTTGTGGCATTCATGGGGATTTAACACACAAGGGCAAGTGTCTGACTGCTTTATTATATTTTCCACTGTAAATGAGCCTGAGCCTTTATATACATGGGATACATGTATCCCATACAATGGGATACATATTCTTTTATCATAAATAATGCTTTACTGCCTTTTTATATTCCAATTAAGGCATTATGTGGATAATTTGTAAAATTGTGTCTAGATTCTGTTAATCATGGATTTCATTTCAGCATGATCAAGGGGTATTACAAAGTAGTTATTTATAAAAGAACGGGGTAGCGTGCCTGGGTGGCTCAAGTTAATTAGGCAGCCGGCTCTTGATTTCAGCTCCGGTCATGATCTTAGGGTCCTAGGATCGGGCCCTGAATTGGGCTCTGTGCTCAGCAGGGAATCTACTTGAGATTCTCTCTCTCTCTCTCTCTCTAAAATAAATAAATAAATATTTTAATAAATAAATGAATATTAAAAAAGGCAGGGTAGTGGTTGATCTGGTAGGACTGGGAATCACTGGTCTAAAAAAGGAAAGTAATTTTCAAGAGCTGGACTGTTTCCTCTTTTTGAACTTCAGACATCTTGTCTCAGATGAATGCACTGAAGTGTTCCTGATTTATCAATCCTGGACATATGCAGTTAAAGATCAGTGAATGTCAAAGGTTGAGCAGAGACAGAGGCTCTACTATTTCTCTATCAAGAAAATTAGAAAGATCTTCCCTAGCTTCAAGCTTTTCTTATTCACAGCCCAGAAGGATTTTAACAGCTATGATACACATCTTCCATGAAAAGCTGTATTTCATTATCTTATGAATATCTAATTTGACAATATTTGCAAATCAAGTTTGTGGAATCCTGCTTGTGTGTGTGTGTGTGTGTGTATGTGTGTGTGTGTTATTCTTTCTCAGAATAATTTATGGAGTAGAAATGCTTCTGTGCACTAGAAACTGCTGAGAAAGAAAAATTAATTTTGTGGTAGCTTGAAAATAAATGCTCAGCTGCAATATGTAAGGTAATGTAATATAATGTAATGTGATCTAATGTAATTAGGGTAACCCCTTAGGGCTGACACTGGCAGCTTTCCAATCCTTCAGGCCTCTTTGGCCTCTCAGCTTTACTAAAGATGGGGTAAAGAAGAGTTATCACTATCTGAGTGCCACCACATTCCAGAAAGAATGCTGTTTATGAAGCATTAACTCATTCAGTTGTCACAGCAAGCCTGTGGAGATAGGTATTACTACTGCATCCAATTTTCAGATGAAGAAACTGAGGCACAAACATTTGAACTGATGTTCCCAAAGACATATTATAGCAGTAAGTAGTAAATTCAGGATTTGAACCAAGGTGTCCCTCATTCCAGAACCTATCATGTACTAAGATGAATGTTCTAAAATGTTAAAGAAAATTTAATAACTACTGGCATAACTTCTGAAGATAATCTAAAAGCTAAAACAGGTCATCTGGAATACAGATGAATGTAAATGCTTACTTCTTAAAAAATGTTCTGATGACTCCTTTGAGATCTACTAGTTCCTAAACCTGTTCTCCTCTAGTGAGCTTGTGTTCCATGCTTCCTCAGTTACTCACTCCAATGTTCAATCCTCGAACTTTCCATTACTGATAACGCTAACCCCCATCAACTGTACTTTCAAATATCTCATTTTCCAAACCTTTTCTGTCTTTAGAACTCAACCCGTTAGCACTGTGATTCCAGCAAGGCCTGACTCTCTCAAGAGATTCAATCCATTGACCCAAACAAAACCTTTTTCACTATGACTCACCCTTCTCTCCTTTGAACATGGCATACCCTAGCCAGATTATGGGATTTTAAAGATATGGATGCTAAAGTTTCTAGAAGTCTGAAGATAATCTAAGACTTGTGCTGGATAATGATTAACCACAAATACTCAAAAATACCTAGACAGGGTTAAAAGAACAAAAAAAGGCCTTTGAATTAATCCCTGTGTCACAAGTAGAGCAGTTGAGGAAGTGGGGATTTCAACCTGGAGGCCAAGGGACCCAGAGGTGCTGGGGTAGCTAACTCTAATCTCTGAAACACCAGCAGATAGCTCTAAAGAGTATGACTGGGTCCTGTGAGGGGGAAATATGGGAAAGTAGAATTCAACTCAAACTAAGAGAAAATACTTTTCTTCTCATTTTATAAATTAAATCCACTTGTATAGCAAAATGCTATATTGAGAATGTTTCTATGACAATCACTATGTCAGTCAGAGTAGGCTAGATTATGCTCTGATAACAAACAACTTCCCATCTTCAGTAGTTCAGAAGAATAAATGTTTATTTCCTTCACTATACATATCCATGGTGGGTAGTCAGGGAGGCTCTGTTCACCACGTCTGCTCATGAACCCAACCCATGGAGTAGCCACCATTTTAAATGTTGCCAGTTGCCACGCCAGAGGGAAAGAGAACTCATGGAGTGGGAGAGGGCACGGATGTGTCACAAACTGGGGATAAAATGCTACTGCCTGGAAGTGACTCACATCACTTCCATTCTTTGACAACTCACTGGCCCAAATTAGTCACATGGCCCCTTCCAGCCATAAGGGAGGTAGGCTACTCAAATCCACCATGTGCACAGAAGGAGGTGAGCAATATAATGAAAACCACAAGCAGCACAGTGAACAGTGGCATTCTTCATGGATCCAGCCAAGACATTGTGACATTTAAGTATAGTACTTTTCATTCCTGCCGTAATCTCCAGAGCTGCCCTGCAATGCCTCACAGTGTAGTCAGCTCCCCAATACCAGGGGGTACAAGGAAAGGTTAGAAGACTTGTCAAGTCACTATGCTGTACACCCGAAACTATGATTGTGTGTCAGCAAGGAAAAAAAAAAAACAACACTAAAAAGTAGCATTAAAGCATAAGAACATTCAATAAATGTCCTGTTTTTTCATTAAAGAAAACAGAAAAGGTTAGAGGACTACAAGTCAATGACAATACAGAGGCTATTCCTGTATCTAATAGACTAGAGGAATGATAAAGCCACAATGCTAAATTTCTGCATGGATCCCTTACTGAAATACACAGAACTTAGGGCTGTGGAATCCTTCACCAAGTGCAGCCAGTTCTTTAGAAAGAACTAGTTCTCAAACCAGTTAAATGGTCCAGCACTGAATTTTATTCAACTAAATCAGACCCAAACGTGGCCCAACAGTTACTGTTCCATCCCTGCTTCTCTCTTCCAGAGAAAAATTAAAAAGTCAATTGCATTATCTCCTTCCCTAAGGACAGACAATGATCAGATCAATCAAACGGAAAGCGAAGCAAAGGATTTCCATTGGGAGAAACCCTGACAGCCAGATAAGTGGTGCTACTAAGATTTCTTTATAAAAACCAGAATCTGACTAGCAGCCCCCTATTCCACTACAGACAGAACAGCAAATGGTTAGGAGAGAAAATGATTTGCTTTCACCAGAGCCCATCAGCCACAGACTAATCCGTGATAGATACAACATCTGAAGAAAGGCAAGTATGCATTAAAGGTTCCCTCTCTCTCTCTCTCTCTCTCTCTCTCTCTCTCTCTCTCTCTCTCTCACACACACACACACACATACACACAGATGAAAGATTTTAAAAATTAACATCTGAATTTAGCCTTCAGTTAGCAAAAGCTTTCCTGACTACTCCTGTTTAATCCACATAATTCAGAGAGATCAGGATTATTACTATAGTCAATACTTTCAGATAAGGAAACTCAGATTCAAAAAGATTAATTTCATTCCCTCACTCTTATCTAAGTAGGTCTATATATGTGGTGCCCAGGAAAGCACCTGAATGGGTGGGGTCCAAAACTGACTTTCTAATTCATCAAAGTTGACATAATGGGGAAGGAACCACCTCAACACCCCACCAACGCTTCCCCATCACCAGAGCTGAAATGGAATGTTGGGCTTGAGGGACCATGAGTCCTGTAATTTATGGAACTTCTTGCATTCTCAGGGAAATTATTTATCTTTGACATTCTCTATTAAGTCACATTTCCACCCACCACAGAATTCATTTTATTTTTCATAAATCACCAAGTGACATAAAATAATTTTCTCTGGTTTCTGTTGTTAAAATATCCCCATGGTGGAGCTGATTATACATCCCAAGAGAAAGCAAGCACTACAGGATAACTAATGAGTTTGTCCACATGAGAGTTAATCATCAGGCACCCTAGAAAATGAGCCAAATCATCTGCAGATACAATGGCTGGCTAGCTGATGGAATTGTGGCTCACTGGTCCAGTCAAGAGAAGAGTTTCTGGGTGCATCTCCTCTCTCTCTTCCTGCCTTTATCTGTCTCTTCTCACCAACTTGGAGACACTACAGACTCCTCTATACCTCCAACTCTGGGGGTAATATTGCCTTTAGTAAAAGGAGAGGTAAGTAACCCTTGGTCAGTTACAAAGAGGTCTAAACCTCAACTCAGCCCGCCTGTGACTCCAGTCTTGCTCTCTCCAAACACCAAAGTTGCACACTACTTCACCAACTGGATTCCTTTCTTTTCCTAAGTCTGATACCTGATTTCTTTCTTCTGTTTCCCACTCTCTTTCTCCCTCTCTCTGTCTCTGTCTCTCATTCCTCCCACTTCCCTCTCCTTCTTTCTTAATTACACGGGTAAAACATGAACACATTCTTCAGTTAACAAAACTGGATTAGCAATAATTAATCATGGCCATGTGTTGACAGAGATCAGGAACAATAGGGCTTCTTATGAGCTGCTAGAAGGAGCACAGCCACGTTGGAGAGGATTTTGGTACAACCTAGTAAAGTCAAGCTGTTGACGCCCTAACAAACCACTCCTACGTACAGAACCTAAAGAAATTCACACAGATATCCAAGGTGACATCATTATTTATGGGATAGTTTTCTGTAATTGCAAAACACTGGAAATTATCTTCAACAACAGGAGAACCATAAAAAAAATTACGATCGTAGAGTAGCTGCCTATGCAGAAGTGAAAAAAATTAAACATTTCACTATTGCTACATTTTGCACATATAATGCTGAGTTTAAAAAAACCAAGTTGTAAAATATTACACATAGTACATTATTTATGTAAAGTTAAAAGCATAAAACATATTCATATTTTATTAACATCTTAATGATTGATATTATTTGGGAATCCATGCTTATATACCAAAAATTATAAAGAAATGCATAGGAACGACAGATTCCAAATCCTAAGAGGCAATTATTTCTGTGGGGGTAAACGTGGAGGAGTCAATTTGTCATGCTTTATTTCCTAAGCTGGATGCTGGTACATGGGAATTTGTTCCATTTGTTCTACTATGTGCTGTTTTGTTAGCTTGACCTACTTCATAATAAATTATTAAAAAAATTCAAACATTTCAAATAAACCTTAAACTCACTTTGACTATCACCCAATGCCTAATTCCCCCAACACACTCCAGAGGTATCTACTATTATTATTAGTTCTTTTCTACCCAATATGTATACATTGTTTGAACAAGTGGGTCTTTCTTTCTTATATAAGTGATAACATAACACCTATACTTTCAATTANTCAAACATTTCAAATAAGCCTTAAACTCACTTTGACTATCACCCAATGCCTAATTCCCCAACACACTCCAGAGCTATCTACTATTATTATTAGTTCTTTTCTACCCAATATGTATACACTATTTGAACAAGTGGGTCTTTCTTTCTTATATAAGTGATAACATAACACCTATACTTTCAATTAACATCATGTCTTGCTCCTTCATTAACAAAAACACATTTTCCTAGATATTTAGCATTTTTCTTCTCCAGGGAGAAAAGTATAGTAACGAAGAAAATAGCTTTTGGAGATATGCCTGAGTGCCACTTAACGCTTAATATTTACTTAGGGCAAGGTATTCAAGTTTTCTGTGTTTCAGGGTTCTCATCTTTGGAACAGAAATAATGTTAAGTAACAGCCTCTTAGGACTGTTTGAGGATTAGATAAAGAAATTCGTATAGAGGACTTAAAGAAGTCTCTGGCACATAACTGGCCCTTGATAAATACTATTATCATTACTATTAATTTATAGCCAGTCTATGCTTTATGAGGAAAGGTCTTTATGATGGCATCTGCACACCAAGTTCAGTTCATGACCCCTCTCTAGAAGAATTATGATGTCCCTCACCCACCCCTGCTTTTTGTGCTAACCTCTGGAAATCAGTTGCCCTTCAAAACACTGTAGACAGCATGGCGATGTCTAGTCTTCCGGTTCCTGCACACCAAGTTCTATTTGTCCAGATTCTAGGCATTCTTTTCTTATAGAAGAATTTCTTTTTAAAGATTATTTCTTTATTTATTCATTTGAGAGAGAGAGAGCACAAGCAAAAGGGGCAGAGGAAGAAAGAGAGAGAATCTCAAACAAACGTCATGCTAAGCACAGCACGGGACATGGGGCTTAATCTCACAATCCCGAGATCACAACCTGAGCTGAAACCAAGAGTCAGATGCTTAACCAACTGAACCACTCAAGATGCTCCTCTTAGAAAAGAATTTCTTCACCTCACTCATAGCTCTCAGTTCCTGCCAAGTTAACCTGGCAACTAGAGAAATACACTTAATGACTTATATGTCACCATTCTTTCTTTAAATCTGGAGGCACGGACATGGCCAACCTTTCTCACATTCATTCTCATAATACTTTATGTTAAAGAATATGTAACTTTTAAGAAATTTATTTTCTCATTGTTCTTAGCAATTTGCTCCAAATCATCACATTATTTATGTACATTTTATACTTGCACTTAGCAATTTAAAACATCTATTTCTTGCCTTATATAAAATTTGTGAATTTACAAATTCCCCGGTATAAGGGAGATTCAGGACAAAAGCTATAAAGTCAGCCAGGCTGGAGTTCGAATCCTAGCTCTGTCATAGGCTGGTCATGCACCCTAAGGGAAGCATGTCAGTTTTCTGTAGCCACATAATTACTTCACACTTAGCGGCTAAAAACCACACTTATTCTTCAGCTCATAGTTTTGTAGGTCAAAAATGTAGGCATGGTGTGACTGAGTTCTCCACTCAGGATCCCATAGGCTGAAAACAAAACTCAGTAAGGCTCACTGCTCGTCTCTTTGGGAACTCAAGGTTCTCTTCCAAGCACCCGGTGGTTGTTGGCAGAATCCAGATCCTTGCAGAAGAACTGAGGCCCCCATTCCTTACTGCCATCAGCTGGGGCCACCCCCAGCTCCTAGGGACTGCCCACATTTCATGCCACAGCCATCTTCAAAATCAACAGGGATTTCCCCCTCATATCAAAATCCTCTCACATTTCAAATCTCCAATTTTCTTGCCTCTTACCTCTAGACCAAGATTTAAAGGGCTCATGTGATTGGGTCAGGCCTCCCTGGAAAATATCTCCCTAATTCAAGGTCAGCTGATTGGAGACTCTAAGCACATCTGAAAAGCCTTTACAGAAGTATACCTAGATTAGTGTTTCATTGAATACACAGAAGGAGTGTGTATTCCAGAAAACAGGGAATCCCGGAGGACATCTTAGAATTCTGCTACTCACAGCAAGCCAGTTTGGCTCCATGAGCTTTAGGCAAACAAGGGGACACTGGTGCCCACTAAGAAAAGTCAGTTGGATACAAAGAAATAATGATAAAACCTGCCAAGTACTGACTATGTTGAGGCTTAGGGTCCCTGTTTTCACTTCTTCAACTTAGAGCAGCCATTTTGAAATGAGTGAGCCCAGTACACTCTTTGGGTGACTGCTCTTACTTGGTCCCCCAATAACTACTCATTATATGAAAGAATGAGGCAAAGATACTATTACCCCATTCCATAGATGAGGACACTCAGGCTTAAAGATGACATCTATAAAGCAGTTATCATGGGGGCTGGGCATGCTGAGAGCTTATAAATAGTAGATGCTGCCATCTTCACTTTTATATTAGAAAGGAGAACCCCCTGGGGCGCCTGGGTGGCTCAGTTGGTTAAGCAACTGCCTTTGGCTCGGGTCATGATCCCAGGGTCCTGGGATCGAGTCCCACATCAGGATCCTTTCTTAGCAGGAGCCTGCTTCTTCCTCTGCCCCTCCCCCTGCTCATGCTTTCTCTCTCTCTCTGATAAATAAATAAATAAAATCTTAAAAAAAGAGAGAGAGAAAAAAGGAAAAAAGAAAGGAGAACCCTAAAGCCTATAATAGCACCTACCACACACTCTTCAAGCAGGCCACGCAAAGACTATGGAGATGTTGAACACCTTGTAAGGCATGTCTAAGGAGCCACTGTTCCCAGGGAAGATGCTTGTCTATTGTTTTGCCTGCCTCTGTACTACCCCAGGAAGAGCTGCTGTTGAAGCTCTCCTCCTGGGACTGACACACCACAACCCATAAGTTTCCAGTCTCTTAACACTAGGCTGATGGTGAAATTTGCATTCCCTAGTGTAAAATGCATCCCTTCTAACATTTGCATTGGATCTTCATTTTCTGGTTCTACAGCTCCCTTTATCAAATTTTACCTGTTATTTATTTTAAAGCTTTTCACTGCATCTTACCCAACTTTCAGTGGAGACTAGTATTTGAAAGCTCTCTCAACCTTACAACAGCACATAAAACATTTTGTGCCTGTTAAACACCCTTCATTCTTTTCAAATGTCAATCCGTAATCAACATAAATAAGGTCAGGAGACCGTGGTATCCAGAGAGGCTTTAGATTTCATCTGGTTCAAATTCTTCAAGTTCAAACCAAGGAGTAAATTTTTCTTCTTTTCTTTTTTCTTTTTTGAGGGGGAGTGGAGATAGAGGACAGGGAGAATCTCAAGCTGGCTCCATGACCAGTGCAGAGCCTTATGTGGGGCTCGATCTCATGACCCTGAGACCATGACCTGACCCGAAATCAAGGGTCGGGTGCCTAACTGATTGAGCGACCCAGGCACCCCCAAAAGTCATGAAATAGTAGCAGAATCAGGACTAGATGGGGTCCACTCACCCAGTGCCACTCCCTTTCCAGTGACGTGGCTCTACCTGGCACTTGCTTTATAGTCTTCAGAGCACTGCTTAGTGACTGGCTTCTTCACTGTATGTTTGTGTGTGTGTGTGTGTCTGTGTGTGTGTGTGTCTGTGTGTCTGTGTGTATGTGTGTGTATCTGTTTCTATAAAAAGCCAAATAAATCATTACAAAGTGAAAATAGCTCATCGTTGCTTATGAGTAGTAGAGAGCAAGTAAAGATTCTCTGTCATAATTCAATGGGCAGGCTGTTCAGGTACTGCAGACACCGACCACTACCCTCCCTGCTACCATCCCCTCCCTCCTGGGTAGCAGAACCTCAGTTTTCTTTGGGGGAACCACTATGCCCTGCTCCATGAAGCTACTGTCTTTTCCAACCTCCCCTGTTGCCAGGGGTGACAAGATACAATTTTGACCAATAAGCAGAAGTCAGCCGGGAGGTGGGGAAGAAGGCTTTTGCTTCCCTGAGCAAAAGGATGGACATTGCTGGCTTTATCCCTTTCCCTCTCTTCCCCTTGAACTTGAATATGATGTCTGCAGCAACTGCAGCCATATATAAGGGACAAGAAAATGGAAAGCTGGAAGGAACACAGATGCTTGATATTACTGATCTCCTTCACTAGCCCTGAACTACCGGTATTTTTATTCAGGACAAGAAACAACAATTCAGGAAACAATGTGTGATTGTACCTAAAGGCACGGCCAGAGACACATCTAGGTCTGAGTCCTGGACAGCTGTCTGACACTGAGGAAATTACCTGACTTTTCTGACTGTCAGTCTTCCCAACTCACAGGATTGTTTTAAGATTAAATAAAATAATGCACCTAAAGTGCTTATAGTAGTACCAAGGTACATTGCAAACCTTCAGTATATGGTAATCTGGTTAAATCCAGGAATCGATTCCAAAATTATTTTATTATTTTATTATTATCCAATGTATAACCACGAGATATATGCAGAACCAATCTAATCGGTCAGCAAACACTATGTATTATGCTCACAACTTCACACCTTAGATTGCTGTGGAAGGGACAATTATGAGGGCGCCTGGGTGGCTCAGTGGGTTAAAGCCGCTGCCTTCGGCTCAGGTCATGATCCCAGGGTNCGCTCACAACTTCACACCTTAGATTGCTGTGGAAGGGACAATTATCAAAACAAGACTAATGAATCTCCATCAAAGATTGCCTCAAAATCCAAGAACGCTAAAGCCAGAAAGATTGCTCAGTGTTTATTCAGCAAATATTTATTGAGTGCCAAACAGATGTTCACCACCATCCTTCTTGCTGTAGATATATCAGTAAGTAAGTGAAATAAGACCCATGTTCTTATAGTGCTTATAATGCTGTGAANAAAAACAAGACTAATGAATCTCCATCAAAGATTGCCTCAAAATCCAAGAATGCTAAAGCCAGAAAGATTGCTCAGTGTTTATTCAGCAAATATTTATTGAGTGCCAAAGAGATGTTCACCACCATCCTTCTTGCTGTAGATATATCAGTAAGTAAGTGAAATAAGACCCATGTTCTTATAGTGCTTATAATGCTGTGAAAGCTTTCTTCCCGGTGTGTATCTGCTATGACCAGGTCATCTTGCAGTGGAGAAAACTGAAGCCCAGAGAGGTGAAGCGACTTGCAGACTTACCTCATCACACAGCGGTTAATGGCAGTTGTTGGAGCAGAACTCCAGCCTGCTGACTCCTACGGCCTGGATCTAAACTTTATATATCACACAAGGCATGCTTTGCCGTCTATCATGATGACGGACGAACAGAACCTGATCCCTCCATTCCCTTCAGTTCCTACACCCCCTCTCATTCTCTCTCTGTGTTCCGTTAACTGTGGTCTTGGTTGTAATTCCTCAAACTTGTCAAACTCATTCCAGTTTAAAAGCCTTTACATTCCAATGGAAAAGGCTTTACATTAACTGTCCCTTCTGTCTGGTTGCTCTTCCTCCCTAATTTTATTTGGAAACATTCTTGCCTCATTTAGGTCTTGATCTGAATGCCGCTTCACTGACAATCTCTTGAAAGATATTGCTCTGACTCGACCATTTTCAAATTATCTTACGACTTTTCCCCCCCTCACCTGCTTGGTCTGCCTAAGAATAGAGACCTCGTCTGCTCTGCTCACTGCTGCATTCCAGAGGCCAGAACCATGCCTGGAACAGAACTGGCACCCCAGAAAGGTCTGCCAAACTTTAAATAATGCCTGCAACGCTAGAATTCTAGGCCCTCGAGGCAATCTCCATGTGTGAGCTGTGCTGGGCAATTTATGTTGAATGAATGAAAGAATGAATCATGAAGCCATTTCATAGCTTGCTTTGCGGAATAGAAAATGCAGATGAGATTTTGCAACAAAGCTACTCCAACTCTTTCACGTGAAACGGGAGGAGAGTGAAGTCGGGACTTGCCTCAAGATCAAATTGACTGAATTCAGTCGATGTACACGGAGTGAGGTTGGAGGTGAAATCTATCACAGGCCACCTACCTAAAAAGTTAGATGAAGGCGGGAAGAGGTAGCAAATGATGATTGACTATAATATGCTCTTACCTCTCTCACTTCTTCACTCGCTGCTGCCCCCAATCCTCCTAAACCTGTGACTGATGCCTGAAATTCCATCACCGATTTTTCCTCTCTTCTCTCGGGGGCTGCACACTAGTGACTCCTGACCCAAATCCAGCCCCAGAAGATTTTTGTTTGTTCAGCACAGTGTTTATGAAACATTTGCACGTGAATGCCTTTGGGTAAGCAGACGCTCTCCAGTTCCCCGACACCCACGCTGTTCTCCATTATGTTACACCTGCCTGCTTCAGAAATTTATGCGCCCTCCCTGATCCCTGGAGACATCTGAGTTTGCCAGCTTTGTATTATGGCTCAAATGCAATTTCCCCAGCTGTCGGCGGTAGAAGACACTTGACTGTGTAATCCAAAGTTAACTCTGTGGCATGGAGAACAATATCTTAAAGACGTTTACAGTTGCATAGGATATCAGAGGAAGAAGAAATTTGGAAATGGTCTGGTTCTACTTCTTTCATTTGAGAGTGAGAAGAAACTAAAGTTTAGAAAAGACAGGTGACTGGTTTAAGGTCACAGAGTAAGGCAGTGGGAGATCTGGGATGGGAACTCGAACTTGGTTGTGTCACACCGAATGGGCCTGGAACAAGACAGGGATGCTTTAAGGCGCTGGGGGTGGGAGAGAGCTGGGCGGTGGGTGTGGGTTTTCAGAGCAGCATCAAGATTCTGCCTGGGCTGAGCCCACCTGTCCCAGGCTTTTCCTCTTAGCAGAGCTCTGAAAGGTGGGATGCTTGTTCTTCCTGCATAATGATACATTTGTGCCTTCATCCTCCTTCACTAATTTGTATCTGTATCTTTTCTGTCACTTTATATAACTAATTACTGTTTACTCTTCCCAAGCAGGTTATGTGGGGATCCGAACTGTGGGAGAGAATGATGTTCCTTTAATGAAGCCTTTGATGAAACAAGACAGTCTGGAACAGAGGGAAGCTCAGGCTGCAGAGCTCTCTTCTCTGCTCTTCTCTTGCCCAGCCTCCCATGTGGGCTCCAGGGAAAATCCTATCAAGGAGTGAGCATCAGTAACTCAGCCTCAGCATCTCTCAACAGAGAGCAAAGCGGTGCTTGGAAAGCAGTCCCTCATCCCTCACCCCTCCACCTCCTCTGTGGACCACACCCACCTCTGCACAGGGATGACCTCCCTGGGCTTTCCTAACCTCGTACCTTTCACTATCAGCCTCTCGCGGCAACCTTTCCAACCAGATTTAAGGACCTTTGGAATAATTTTAACCACACGGGAAAGCAGTGTGATCAGGTAGAAGAAATTTAAAAACCCAGACTCTTAAGACTTGGAGCTAGCTCTTTTGCTGCCACGAACCAGCTCTGGGTCTCCCCTGCTAAACCATCAATCAGCTGTGCGATTGTAAAATCAATAGACTTTTCTCAGCATCTTTCTGATGTAACCACTGCACCACTGAGCATTGTTGATGAAGCTCTTCTTTAAAATTAAAAAAAAAATGTTCTAATTACAAAACATTTCAATCATTCTTTAAGAAAATAGGGAAAATAATACATTGACTTGAGCAAACAAGGATGGAATGACCAGATATCCAGGACTGAGCATGGTTCGCCGGGGGAAAGTTCTCGATTCTAGGAGCAAGTGTGAGGGCAGGGTTCTACCTGCTTGAAGGTTAAACTTTGTTCCAAACACAAAGTGAAAAAACAAGCCAAACAAGATAAGTTATTTGTAAGGCATATAGCTAACAAAGTTTTAGCACCCAGAATACAGAGAAAGTCCTTACAAAAAAGGAAAAAACAAACCTGAGCAGAAAATGAGAAGGCAATTTTAATGTATTAATGAATTCAGCTGGTTAATATTTTCTTGAGGATTTTTGCATTTATGTTCATCAGGGATATTAGTTTGTAACTTTCTTTTTTTTTAAGATTTTATTTATTTATTTATTTATTTGTTTGTTTGTTTGTTTGAGAGAGAGAGAGCGAGAACTAGAGAGCATAAACAGCAGGAAGGGGCAGAGGGAGAAGCAGACTCTGCAATGAGCAGGAAGCCTGACACAGGGCTCCACCCCAGGTCTCTGGGATCAAGACCTGAGCTGAAGGCAGATGCTTAACGGACTGAGCCACCCAGGCGCCTCAACTCTCTTTTTTTGTAGTGCGCTTTTCTCATTTGGGTTTCAGGGTAATACTAGCCTCACAGAATAAATTTGGAAGCATTCCTTCCTCTTCTATTTTTTTTTTAAGATTTTATTTATTTATTTCACAGAGGGAGAGAGATCACAAGTAGGCTGAGAGGCAGGCAGAGACAGAGGAAGAAGCAGGCTCCCTGCTGAGGACCCTGAGATCATGACCTGAGCCGAAGGCAGAGGCTTTAACCCACTGAGCCACCCAGGCGCCCTATTTTTTGAAATAATTTGAGAATGATACGTATTAACTTTTCTTTAAATTTTGGGGGAATTCACCTGTGAAGCCATCTGGCTCTGTGTGTCTGTTTGTTGGGACTTTTTTGATTACTGATTTCATTTTGTTACCGGTAATTGGTCTGTTCAGATTTTTTCTATTTTACCTCCTAATTCAGTCTTGGAAGAGTGTATGTTTCTAGGAATTTATTCATTTCTTCTAGTTTACATATAATCAGTTTACATATAATTTTTCTTAATATTTTTTATAATTATTTCTATTTCTGTGATGTCAGTTGAAACTTCTCTTTCATGTCTGATTTTATTTGAATCCTTTCTTTTTTTCTTGATAAATATAGGTAAAGGTTTATTAATTTTGTTTATTTCTCTAAAACCAGTTCTTAGTTTCATTGAGCTTTTCTACTTTTTAAATTTATTTCTACTCTGATCTTTATTATTTCCTTCCTTCTACTAACTTGAGCTTTGTTTGTTCTTTTTCTAGTTCCTTTAGGTGAGAAGTTAGATTGTTTGAGACTTTTCTTGTTTCTTGAGGTAAGGCTATTATTTATTTTGGCTTATTCTTTATCAGGTATCTCATAATTTTCTTATGGTTTTGATTCCCATTTTAAAGTCTTATTGATTTAATTTTTAAATTTTTATTTTTTTTTAAAGTCTAATTGATTTTAAACAACTCTTTGTATCAAACTGGTCTACTATCTGAAGTTCTCAAAGTTAAAATCTTGCTGATTTGGGGGTCTGCTGATTCACTTAAAGGAACTTTTTTTTCTCATATATTTTGCAGTTTTGGACTGTAAGCTCATTTTTGGTGAGACTTTATCTGGGATAATTCTAGACTTCCTGCATTTGGTATGTGTCTGTCCAGATAAGTTCTGAATTTTCTTCAGCAGGAGATCTTCTAGTGCCAATTTTCTGACATTTTCTTGGCTTGCTAGTTCCCAGACCATGAGAATAGTAGAAATTTGAACCCCACATTCACATTACAAAATCGGACTTTTATACTTATTGCTAAATCTACTTTTCCTTCAGATTTTATTCTAGTCAACTGATGAAGAAACTAACACAGCACCATCCTTAATGCCTCATATTTTCTTATTCTCTTATCCAAATATGTAAATTCTAGGCTTCTATCTCTTTATTTTTCTTGCAAAACATCTACTTCTGTCCATCTCTAATGAAACTAATTTAGTTTTTTTATCTCATACATGAAATAAGCCTCCTACTCTCTCTGCCATGAGACTTGACCTCCTCTAATTCATTATCTACAGTGCAGCCAGTCTCGTCTTTTACAATTCAAATTTGATCATGTCACCCTTCTGCTTAAAAACTTTAGTGCCCCTCCAATGCCACCTTCAAAATAAAACCCAAAATCTAAGATGAAATTCAAAGTCATTGATGGTTTGCTTTGTTTTAGACTTTATCTCATACCAATTTCCCTTCAATACCTCCAAATGACCACTCCTCATTCAGTTCCCCAGAATATATTTTGAATATCCTGAAAAATTATAAGCTGAGCCATAAAGTTCAGGTGCCAACTTGTCAGCATGAATTATCACATCTTGATGATGAAACTATTTTTCTTCATTATGCTTAATAGTTAAAGCATATTAAGTAATAGTCAACAATAATGGTCTACTTTTAAAGTATTAGTGGAATTATTTTCATTTGCTTATATTCCAGTCACAACAAAATATATATTCCTAATAATAATATATTTTATGTCCTATAAATATACTGTCAGTGACCAATATAGCAATAGAATCCTCACAAGCAGATAAAATGCTTGTCTTAATGCAAGTGAACTCTTAAAGAACTAGCTTCTTAGATAATATAATTAGAAATTATAAGATTAATAGGATGAGGTTAAAAAGGTCTTTTCCAGTTCAAATTTCTGTAACTGTGTGTGTGTGTGTGTGTGTGTGTGTGTGTGTGTGTGTGTGTGTGTAAAACTACCTGGTACAATTGTAGGGGCAATTCAGTGGGAAAACTAATGAAATCATAGAATATTGGAGCTAAAAGAGACCTTAAAGATAATTTAGCTCCATAGATTCTTAAACTTGTTACTAGTCAGGAAACTTTTTCAAAGAAAACTTAGAAATCCAATATGCAAGACAGATATATGTGAATTTCCTTTGGGTTATTTTAAGGTGTAGGATTCTTCAGCCCTAGATACATATAATCCTTCTCTACTTCATCAGGAACAAAAAGGCTACACAGAGGTTAAGTTTAAATGTCATTGATCTACCCCAACCAAGTCACTGTGCAAATGAAAGAATTTGGAAACCCAAAAAGGCAGTGATATACTCAAGGTCACACAATCAGTTGGAGGCAAAGCTGGTATGGACCCTGATCTCCTAAGTCTCCATGAAGTGCTATGGCTATAGATTCAATTTTCTGGAATAATTTCACCTCAGTCTCAGAAAGCCAACAGAATTTCTCGCTTCCCATGTTCCACAAAGAAACTAATGCTAAAAAGTAACAAGTTTTCCCATGGATGTTCCCCAGAAGTTGTGATATAAGAGATAGTTGCTCACTGCAGAAAATTACAAAACTAAAGAAAAGCAAATACAAAGAAAAGACAGAAATCTCCAGAAATCCCACCTGGAACAAATAACCAATGTTATGTTTTCTCTATACAAACAATTTCTTTAAACGAATGGAATCATACAGAAGGTATTAATCAGTATTTCTAGTTGCAAATAGCAAAAATCCTTTTGAATTTAGGCACAGAAGACATTTATTAAAGGACGTTAGGAAGTTCTAGAATCTCTAAGATGATTAGAGAGTCAAGGCTGGAGTCACCCAACAGAAAAACACTCAAACAACATTATGGGACTGCTCCAGAGAATATTCCATCACCACCGCCGCCACCAGGCACAGATGCCACAGCTCACACTCTGAACTCTGGGGTAGGCATCAGAGCCAACACACCTCAACTGTCCTCTAAAGCCAGATCCTCTGCTCTCTCCCAAAGCCAGAACATGGATTTCCCATGGCATCTGCACCATCACATTCCTCTCTTCCAAACACTTCACTGACACAACCTGAATAGCCCCCAGAACACAGCACAAACCCTACCCACAAGATTCAAAAAATGCCCCAAACACAAGAAAGGTGTTCAAAGATCCTACAATACAATGACATAGTATTTGAATTGGTTGAAATCTCCATCCACAAGTTTCCCTCCCTATCCAAAAGCAGAGTGTTCTTATGAAAACTCTCATAAGTGCAAATGGTCTTGGTGGTGCCCCTCTCACTGCTGTCCATGCGGCTGCCTCTCTACAGGACTTGCTGCAAAACCAATACTGAACATGATTTTCGATTTTTGCCTTTTTTCATAAAAACCGAAATCCCCTTCGGATTGCTTTTGGTTAGGGGAAACTAATGTAGGTCTTTTGCAAAAGTGAAGTGACGTAACACCAACTTAAAAAAAGTGAGGCATACCTCTATTTTTGTTGCTTTAACTTGTAATGATATGTTAATTATTGACCTGACAAGACTGACACATTGACCATTCTATATGAATTAGCTGGCCGAGAGCGATTACTGTGAATTCTCAATGTAATGAATAATTCAACGTGTCCTTTCCTGTTCCTTTCTGTGAGATGTGAGAGATAATTTCTAGATTTTCCATGACCCCTCTCTTGCCTCCAGCATCCTCAAAAAATCGTTTTACAAATATTTTCCAATTTCAATGATATAAATTCTAAAAATGATGCAACCTATTCATAAGGATGAAAACCCATAAAACTGTGGGCTGCATGAGGAGTCAGAATAGTGACACACTTATTTACTGCTGTGACTAATGATCATTGCAACATCGTGTTTTCATCTCTCCGCATTAGTTAAAAATATAGTACAGAAGATCAGTTGCCTCAGACACCAATCGGCTGCCCACGGACTTCCGATCAAAGTCTGTGGCCGCAAATCAACAGCAACATATGGTATTTGTGCTTCTATTAAAACCTGGACCAGCAACTGAGGACATAGTAGTTAAGCACATGCTAATCAGCAGTCTAACAATACAATGTAGAGATTGTAGCTACCCGATGCCCATTTTAAGTGACGAGCCCAACATGTGTGGAAGGCCTTAACTAGTCTCAGAATATGTCCCAAGAAATCTTTCTTTTTTTTCATTAAAATGGTATAATTACCACTAACTCATTAGTAAGTAATCCTGACTAATCTTCCTGAAACAAACCTCAAATTTAATCCCTCCCCAATTTCAACCCTTGATTTGTTTTCATTGTATACTCTTCCAAGTCCAGCTCTTACCCAGGCGTTCGAAGCTCTCTAATAAATATCACTGGAGCCAGAGGAAGATTTATATGACAGTATCCATCGTGACAAGTCCAGCGCACTTCTAAGATTAAGAGAAGCAGTAGGACCCAGACAAGAGTAGGTGGGATTAGTCAATCAGAAAGAATGAGGAGACAATGAAAGGAAGATAGGTTGGGGTAGGATGGAACGGGGTGGGGGAATGCAGTACAGAAATGGGACAGGAGGTAATATACAGAAGGCCAGGAGTTGAGATCAAAATAAGTGAAATCAGTGAAGGTGAGTGTTTGGTAAGGTCATCAAACCATGTAGCTTAGCATTTAAAAAAAAATCTTGGTACACAGTAGGTACTACAGAAACAGTTGTTAAATAGATTCTGACCACATCCCCTTCTACTTGAAATAAACCTACTCTTTCGGAGTGTGGCAGACTTCTTTGGGATTGCCTGCTTAGTAGTCTTCTTCTGGTAACAAAATTCACATTGAATGGTAGAATGGATCACTGTTGGGTCATCCAGACACTGCAGTTATTATAAGACACAGGCTTTAAAATGACTATAATTGGGCGCCTGGGTGGCTCAGTGGGTTAAAGCCGCTGCCTTCGGCTCAGGTCATGATCCCAGGGTCCTGGGATCGAGGCCCACATCGGGCTCTCTGCTCGGCGGGGAGCCTGCTTCCTCCTCTCTCCTCTCTCTCTGCCTGCCTCTCTGCCTACTTGTAATCTCTCTCTCTGTGTCAAATGAATAAATAAAATCTTTAAAAAAAAATAAATAAAATAAAATGACTATAATTAACATGTTCAAAAAAACAGATGACAGGAAGGACAGAATTTCACAAGAAAACTTTAAAATACTTGAAGAACTAAAATGAAAATTCTAGAACATTAAAATACAATGTTTGAAATTAAGAATTTAATGATGGATTTAATTGCAGATGGAATATGTACAAAGAAAGCATCAAAACACAGGGAGCTAGGTAATAATAATGCACACTGACTTACTCACAGAGATAAAAACCAAGTATGGAACACACACAAATTAGCATGGTAGATAGATAGGACACACTGAAAAGGTCTAACACAAATGCAACCAATATCTGAGAAAGGTGAAGAAAAGAGGCAAAAGTGGTATTTAAAGAAATTTCTAAAACTACTGAGATACATCAAACCTAAGATTCAAGAAATACGATGAATCCAACCAAGATGAATACAAGGTAAAAGCACACCTAGGCACAGAATAATGAAAACAAACCACTTAAAACACAAGTAGAAAATTTTAAAAAGCAGCCAGAGAAGAAAACAGACACGTTCCTTCACAGGAGCAAGAAGACTTCTACCTGACTTCGTGACAGTACTCAGGGAAGTCAAAAGGCAATGAAATTATATTTTTGCAGGGCTGAGAGAAAACAAAACTGTCAACCTCGAAATTTCATATCCAGTAAAAATATCCTTCAAATGTGAAAGAGATAAAACACGTCCAGAGAAATTCCAGAGAATTCATTATCATCAGTCCTACACTAAAGTGATATTAAAGAGAGTTCTTTGTGAAGGCAAATGAGCCCAGAGAAAAACATGGAGATGCAGATAGAAAAGAGGAGCAAGGGGAAGGGTGAATCTATGCATACAGCTAAATTGTGCTGTAAGAACAGTATATAATGTCTTGTAGTGTTGGAGTTACATGTAGGTTAATGAGCAAAACATAAAAGGAGAAGATAAATAGAGGCAATGTTTAAGGACTTCAGGTTGTCTAAGAAATGGTAAAATTACAAATTTATATTAAACTCTAATAACATGTGGATGCATATTTCAATCCCTAAGGCAACCACTAAAAGAATTACATAACTAAAAAGCTAATTAAGGAAAAAATGCAATAATAAAAAATAAATTATTAGTCCAAAGTAAGGCAAAAAAGCATAGAAAATAATCATGAAATAGGTGGCACAACTGGAAAGTAAAAATTAATATATAACAGGCATAAACCCAAATATATTAGAATGTTGTTTAAATACACCAATAAAAAAGGAAAAGTTGTCAGACTGGATTAAAAAAAATACAAGCTGCTTATATAAAGATAGTTTAAATGTAAGGACACAAGTAAAATATGAATGTATGTATATATAACATGAATGCTAACTGAAAGAAAACTGGTGTCATTATTGTAACATACAACCAGATAAACTTAGGACCAGAACTAGTGTGTCAGCAGTAAAAAGGGATATTTCTAAGTGGTAAAATTCATCAGGAAGATATAGTCATTATGAATTTTTATGTATTTAATAACATATTATCAAAACATGAAAAAACAGACAAAACTGAAAGGCAAAATAGACATATCTACAATCAATGTGGGAGACTCACACACATTCTCAGGAACTGATAGAAAAAGCAGATGAAAAAATCAGTAAGGGTAGAGAATCTGGATTAACAGATGTGGCCTAAATGACACACAGAACGTGTACCCAAGAATCACGGAACATTTTTTTTTCCCAAGTACACATGGAAATTTACCGAATTTGACCATATGCTGGCCAAAATTATACGTCAAGAAAATTTTTAAAAAAATAAAATTCAGAGCAATTCATTGACCATGTGGAATTTAGCTAGAAATCAATAATAAAATAACTAGGAAACTTTTAAATATTTTTAAATTAAGCTATAGACTTCTAAATAAACCATGGCTTGGGCGCCTGGGTGGCTCAGTGGGTTAAAGCCGCTGCCTTCGGCTCAGGTCATGAT
>LNAC01000066.1:1425300-1470967 GCA_002007465.1 Ailurus styani
AAAAAAAAAAAAAAAAACCAACATGGCTCACAAAAGGAAACAACATGGGAATTGAAAGTATTTTGAACTGAATAATAATTAAAATATGAAGTATTAATCGCGTGAAGCAAACAAAACAGCATTTAAAGGGAAATCATAACCTTAAATGCATACATTATAAAAAAACGTGTTGATAACATAATAAAAAATAAAAGCTTCTTAAATTATCTAAATATTCACCTAAAAAGTTAGAAAAATAAGAGCAGGTTAATCCCAAAGAAAGAATGAAGAAAATAGGAAAGGCTAAAGCAGAAATTAATTTCAAACAAACAATACAGAAAATTAACAAACCAAAACTTCCTTCCTTGAAAAGATTAATAAAACTGACCCTACCTAGACTTGTTATTTAAAAAGGTTTTAAGAGAGAGATAAGGCTCAAATTACTAGCGTCAGGAATAACAAAGGAACATACCAGAGAGTATATATAAACTTTAACAAGGTAGTAAAAGGGTAATATGAATAACTTAATGCTAACTCATTTAAAATTTAGATGAAATAGATAAATGCCTAGAAAATCATAATTTACCAAATCCACTCAATAAGAAATTTAATAAATCTAGGGCTCCTGGGTGGCTCAGTGGGTTAAAGCCTCTGCTTTCGGCTCAGGTCATGATCTCAGGGTCCTGGGATGGAGGCCCGCATGGGCTCCCTGCTCAGCGGGGAGCCTGCTTCCCCTCCCCCGCCTGCCTCTCTGCCTCCTGTGATCTCTCTCCCTCTGTCAAAAAAAAAAATATTAATAAATCTAAATAGACCATATCTATTCAAGAAAATTTAATCTATAACCAAAAACTTTTCCACAAAATCTCCAGGCCCAGCCAAGTAACTTCACTGGTGAATTCTTTCAAACATTTAAGAAATGAAGGGCACCAATCTCACACAAAATATTTTACAGAAAACCAGAATGCCCCTGGTACCAAAATCTGAAAGGACATTCAAGAAGGACGACTGTAATAGACCAATCAATGTATCTCATAAATATAGATTCAAAAATCCTAAACAACATATGAACAAATGGAATGCAACAATATCTAAAACAAAAAATGAAAGTTACGTATTGTTCCACATACACAGGATGCTCCTCATACCTATGGCTCTCTTAATGTATGGTTAGTTTAACACTGAAACATAAATCAGTGTAATTCTCCATATATAAAGGAGAATACTCATACCATCACCTCAGAAAAAAAGCATTTTTAAAAATGTGACACCCATTCAGGATTAAAAAAAAAGAAACTCTTAGCAAACCAGGGATAGAGGGGAACTATCTTGAACTAAAAGAATATCTTATATAGATACTGCACGCCATTATGCTTAATAGAAAAACAGTGAGAGGTTTTCCATGAGACCAAGAAGAAGGCAAGGAAGGATGTCCACTTTCACCACTTCTATTCAATAGTGCGCTAGATGTCCCAGCCGGTATAATAAGGCAAGAAGATAAAGATTAGAATGAAAGAAGCAAGACTACCATTAATTGCAAAGATACCTGGTTGTACACGTAAAAAATACAAAAAATAATCTGAAAACAAATTGCTTGAACTAAACAAAGAATTTAGCAAATTTGCTGGATACAAAGTCATTGCAAAAATCGGTTCTATTTCTACATAACATCAAATATCTTGAACTACATTAATGAAGATTATGGTGTCAGTGTAAGACTAGACTAGACTAGATAAGACTAGACTAACAAACCAAAGAAACAGAATAGGGTCCAGAAACAGACCCTCACATAATCATCACCAATTCAGAAGACTGAAAACAATGGAAGAAAACTAAAATTTTTGCAATGAATGCTGTTGGGTCAATTAGAGAACTATAATGGAAAAAAAAATCATCCTAACCTTTACCACGTACTATATAAAACTCAGTTGCAAATGGATTATAAATCTAGATATGAACTACGAAGTAATAAAGTTTCTAGGAGAAGACTTAGGAGCATGTCTTTGTGACCCCGAAGTAACAGACCATTTCTTAAATAGGTTATAAAAAATTACTAACCATAAAAGAAGCCACTGAGAAACTGGATTACATATTACATTTTGAAGAGCTTCTAGTCATCAAAAGACACATTTAAGGAAGTGGTAGAAGAGATTTACAATAATATATTAGGGAGAAAAAGGGACTTTAATCCAGAATGTAGAAAGAGACCCTTGAACAAAAACTTCATTAGGAAAAATTTCAAAATTGCCAATTATATGAAATTCAAAACTAATTTATGATGTCAGGAGTTGGGATAATTGTTCCCTTTGCTGGAGAGGGGTAGTGACTAGGCATTTGAGGTGTTAGTAACATTTTATTTCTTGATCTGGGTATTGGTTATGTAAGCCTTTTTAGTTTGGGGAAACTTATCAAGGTATATTCCTATGTGGGCACTTTTATCAGTGTATTTTATACTTCAATAAAATAATCTCCTTGGGGCGCCTGGGTGGCTCAATGGGTTAAAGCCTCTGCCTTCGGCTCAGGTCATGATCTCAGGGTCCTGGGATCGAATCCCACACCCGGTTCCCTGCTCAGCTGGGAGCCTGCTTCCTCCTCTCTCTGCCTGCCTCTCTGCCTACTTGTGATCTCTCTCTCTGTGTCAAATAAATAAATAAAATCTTTAAAAAATAATAAAATAATTTCCTTAAAAATAATTAATTAACCACATATGCTTATCTCATCAGGCTCTTCCTCCAATTTGTCTTCTCTACTATGTCACTGCTTAGTCCTCCTGACGTTTTCTTTGATTTTATAATATGATTTTCATTTGAAGGGGTTCCAAAAACACCTTTACCAAAGCTGACAAGATGATAATGCCACTTACACAATATGGAAGGCTACACATATGAAATACTTCATCACTCAAGTAGCTGCAACTATTGTAAAAAACAGTGGCATCGCAGGCACAGCTGTTTCTTCCACAATTAATATTTCCGCAAAATAATATTTCTTCCACAATGCCCTGGGCCAGCTGGATAGGAACATAGGGGAGAAGATGGCTTGTTACCTAGAACACTGAATGAGATGACAGAAGGGAAGTATTTGGTAAACTTTAAACCACTATGTAAAATAAGGTTTCACTATACTGATAACATTTTATGGCTCAGACCATGTAGAAACTCACTGAAATATCTCACATAATTACAATAAAGGGTGTCGGTTCAGCTGGGTATTAGGGTCAAGTGGACCCAGGGTATCCAGTATGGCCGTGATGCTCTCCCATGTGTTCTCTTGGGTCTCTGCTTCCAGACATGGTGTGTGAGGCACAGGTCTGGCCAGTTAGAGAACCAAATTTCTCTGGCCACAGTGACTGAGTCATCCAAGATGGTCGGTTCATAGTAAGGATACTTGTGTAGGAGGGACCAGGAAAAGATTCTCTTTTCTCTCTTCCCTCCTGGGTTTGCAGTTAGAATCTAAACATAATTTAAGCCCCAAGGATTAAGCCCTGCACTTTACTCAATAACTAGAGTTTTTAGGAGAGTTGATGTGGAAAATGAAGACACCATGGAAATTCTTTATTTAGATTTTTGAAGTTAACTTGGCAAAGTCTTATCTTGCAAAGTCCGTGATCGCTAGTGGATTCCAGTCAGAATCCTGGGGGCTGGAAGCTAAGATGAAAAATGTCCCAGAATCCCAGACCATTACTCTGGACTGTCTAACCGTAACTAAAGTGTTATGTAGTCTGGACCATATCCCAAGATCTAGAGCCAGCTGAAAAATACAGTCTATATAGTCTTGTATGGATGAAGTGCTATCTTACCAAGAAGCAAGTGAGGCTGTGTTGGAGCCCAAAGTGTAAACCTGGCTTATCTGATATTCATATTTATGGAGCATACACTGTGCAAAAACTTGTTTAAACAAGACAGTGTCTGCCTTCATATATCTTAAGGCCTTGTGAAAAAAAAACAAAAAAAAACAACAGGCCACTATATAATATCATAAATGCTATAATGAAATATTATGGGGACACCTTCCAGGGGCATCCAACCCAGGCTTCGGTGGAGACCAACCAAAGCTTCCTGGAGAAAGAGACATCTAAGCAGAGACCTGAGGATGTGAATAACCTACCGGGTGAAGATACGGAGAACGCTCTCGGAAACAAGGAAAACACCACTTATAATAGGAAAACAGAAGTCCTGCCCCGGGACTAAAGTGCAAGCCACAAACTGGAGAGTGGGGTGATGTGGCCGAGACAAACCAGGGGCCATTCGCAGGAATCCTCAGCAGCCATGTTAAGACGTTTGGATTTTAATCCGAGAACAATGGGAACTGTTCAAGGATTTTAAGGAGGGAAGCGGCATAACAGGAGTCACATTTTAGAAACACCACTCCAGATCTAGTGTGCGGAGTGGACTGAGGGGACACAGGAGGGGAGAATGTTTCCTTCTGTCCCTCAGTGTGACCGGTGACAAGGCTGTTGCAATCACCCAGGTGACATAACACTGTTCTGAATCAAGACATTGTCAGAAAGATAGAAAAGGATTTCACAAGGATTAAGAAGACAGAAGCAGTAGACATAATATTTTATTGGTTCTTAAGCTTGCCTGATATTCAACCTTATCAACTCCCAGGTGGCTGGGTAATCAGGATGATATATTCTATTAAGGTTGTTAATACAGAAGGGATTTCTTATGTCAGGTAGGGGACTGGTTCATATCACTCAGGATCCCTTTCAAGTTTGTTGTACTTTGGTTCCGTACTGAAGACAGAAAGTAAGAGTGAATATTTATTTACTGATTCCTGGTTAATAGAAGTAGAGAGCTCTTGTTGCTTAAATATTGGTAAAATACTGGACATGAAAATAAGTACTTCTCATACTAGAGTTTCGTTGTGCCCTCACTTCATCTACTCTGAGGGAGACAGGGACCAATTGAATATTGTAGGCAATTCTGCTCACCACTCCCCTGAATGCTCACAGGCCCCCAAATAAGAATGAGAAGGAAACTGGTGATTTGCCATCCCTTCAAGACTCAACTCCCCCGTCCCTCGCTGGGTACAAAGCTTGCCACTCTGCTTGTAATTCTGATCAAAGATGCGCATTTTTTAATTTTCAAACATCAGGCTTCTCCAAAATACAAGCCAACTACTTCATTCAGTTCTCAAGAGAAGAAAAGGGATTTGTTCTAACACTAGAAAAAATGGTGATGTGGACTTATTGAGAGACTGCATATTAGCCCCTACTTTTATATACTGTATTTTATGCACACAATTTAAGGAATTTTTAAAAAATATTTTTTTTATTTATTTGATACAGAAAGATGGCAAGAAAGAGCATGAGCAGGGGGAGAGGGAGAAGCAGACTCCCCACTGAGCAGGGAGCCCTAACATGGGGCTCGGTCGCAGAACCTTGAGATCATGACCTGAATGACCTAAGCTGAAGGCAGATGCTTAACCAACTGAGCCACCCAGGAACCCCCAGTTCAAGAAATTTTTAAGGGTGAATTTTTTTACTACATGAAAATATACCTTAGGTACTGATGTGGAAACCACTGAGTAAGATTTGACTCCAGGAAAAGGGAATTAATGGAATTCACTCTCCCAGAAGTCATAAAACCTAAAAATACAAATTTTACGAATTCCAGGAGGACTATAAAGGAAACTAGAGGGGTTTCAGAACAACCCTAATAGGATATTGTCCTTCCAATAAAACATGGTTTATCACAACTATCCAAGAGAAGGAGCAACTGGGGATTCCATGGCCTTGCAGCTGGAAAGATCCCGAACCACTACGTTGCCGGGACCCCCTTTCATGCAGACTGCTCAGGTCAAATGCTAACTCAGAACTTTCATCTGCCAATCAATTCCTCAGGTGGGCCCAAAAATACTTCTGAAAAACATTCCCCTGCCTGAATTACTCAGACGCTATGATTTAATTTCCAGCTAGAAGAGCGAGTCTGGACATTTTCTTTTTCACCTCACTTTCTATAGTCTTGTTCTCCTTCGGCCCTTTCTAGTTTTTGATATAAAATAAAGGACAAGACTTACAGTGATTAAGAAACACACACAGCAATTCTACTAATGTTGCTAGGCAACAAGGGCCACGTATGAGGTTGATGAATGAATTCTGAGCATCTGCATGAAAGAGAAATCGAAGGAGCCAGTGAGTGAACCGTCTTGATAACGATAGAGGTTAGGACTTTTTGACATGCATGCTCCTGGATTTGCCTGAGTAGGGAAACAGCACACTTATTTTACATCTTTCTGGTTTGGCTCTGGTCCAAAATGTGTTTAAAATTCTCCTCCGTGAAAAACTGACACAGTATGCTATCGTGATCACCAGCTCAAGAGGGGAAAGGAGGTAAAAATGGCTTCAATCTGTGTTTTCCTAGTTCTGGGCTATGTTGCCTATAGCTTGGGCTATTTCTGACAGTCTCCAGCCTGATGTGGACATGTTTTCTCCCCTCCTCCTCCAGTTCAGCCCAACTAGCTGATTAATTACAAGGGTATTTTCTATCTCCCAGTCAGCAACTCCCATCCCCTACAATCAGCATTTACCCTCTTCAGTTGCAGTGAAAAATATAATTGTTGACTATAATTAAGTATGTTTTATTTTGTTCTTATTACAAAGCAATGCATGATCATTAACAAAAAAGCAGAACAATACAGACACACAAATGAACATTAACATCCGTTATCCTGTTCGTGAGAGACAGGCAAGGTAAATATCTTGGTGCATAGCATTCTAGATGATGTTCTGTGCATACAGAAACAGATTTTTTTCTTAAAGAACTGTATTACCTGTAACCATGAAATCATAAATTGCCCTATAAATTCAACAACAGCCAACATAATTTTCAATGGCTTCTACACTATACCATAATTATTTCAACATTTCCATGAAACTTGGAATAATTAGCAGAATAGATGACCAATTACAATCTTTACTAATCTTATTGCAGCTTCCTGTTTCTCCCCTGACCTAACCATAGCTAGCTTTATTAATTCCCCAGTCTTACACCACTATTTTCTTTCCATTTCTACTGGTATCACCCTACCTCAAGTCTCTTACCTAGCTGCTTACAGTAAGGAATTCATTAGAACTCTTGGATTTAAATGTCAGAAACCCCAACTCACAGTGATTTAAGCAAAACTGAAAGTATCAGTGCCTGGCTGAAAGCTTCAGAACAGGGGCTAGCTGAATGTGTAGTGGGATCAGGAACTGAAATAAGGTCAGTGGTCAGTGGGACTTGGCCTCACCGCCTCCGCATTCCAGAATTCCATTCTATGATAATGGCTTCATTCTTGGAAGGCTCTCCCCAAAGGTGACTGGACAGCTGTCAACATCTCTAGGCTTCTGTGTTCTCAGGAACTCCAAGGGAAAGAGCATTCCAGTGATTTCATCCTGAGAGCCACTGATTGTACCCACCTGAACCAATCACCATGGCCAGGGGCCAGGCATTCTGAGTGGGGTCAGGCCTAGAATACATGCCCACTCTGGAGCCTGGGGACACACCTCACCCTACCCAAGACACAAGAACCCAAGAGTCAGGGAGGGGCCATCCCCTAAAGCAACACCAGGGTGCTGTCACCGGGGAAAGGAGGACTAGATACTAGACAGTCAGAAACAATAACCATCCACTACCATTTGCCTGTGTGCTCCCTTGGCTCTTTTAGATCCACGTGCCACCCTCCCTCACCTGGGCTCTGTGTAGGCACCATGTCAACTGAGTCTTTCATCTGGCTCCCAATTGAATTTAGTGAACAGAAGAGGCATTATGAGATCAGAGAATTTCTCCATCTCCCTCCTTGTCGAACCACAGGTGAACACCACAGCTTCTGTTGGGTGAATGTCTACAACCAGCTACAGACCTCTTTGGGTTCTGGTAAAAATTCTCTCCCCCCAAGTGTAGTGGTGGTGACAACTCACTACTCTTGTGAGCTCCAGGGTGCTCCACCATCCCTTGTTGTTTTAACCCTGTACACACCTTTCCCTGTCTTCATGTGCCTTCTCTCCTTTGGTACCTTGACAGGTTCAGCCTGCTGACAGGCTGCTCAGCCAGTCAGTGCTCCTGCACACCAACCATGAGTCTGTTTAACCTCTAAAGTCCTCATTCAAGAAACAGATGTAAACATTGGAAGTTCGAGGCAAAGGGCTGCTGTCAATTTAACTCAAATTATGAGGCAACCATGAGTAGGCTTTGATGATCACAGAAGTAGGCTGAAGAGTAGGACACATACTAGTGATTCCAACTGCTTTCCTATTTGGTTGATTTTGTAGGGGGTATTGGAAATATACCCTATGAAGATGATACTTAAATTGAGTTGAGCCAGCTTTCCTGGTAGAAACTGAAAGGAAAAGGAAGACGCAAGGAAAGGAGAGAGCAAGGGAAGGAGGGAGGGAAGGGGATGGATGGAAAATAAAGCCATAGGGATAAGGAGATCTGACTTTGGAGTCAGGAAACTGGAAACACAGTCTGGCTTTGCCTATGACTCATAGTAGATGGCTTTGGGACCACTGGGAGTCATTATCCTGACCTGTCAAACACTGAGATTGGACCTGAACATCTTTAAGGTCCCTTTTGGTTTTAACAATCTATTAAGTTCTAATAAACTACAATGCATGCCTGCAAAAACAGATGTACTTAAAAACACCACCAGTTCAAAGAAGAAGAAGATACTTCTCTAAGGTGGATAAAAAATGTTTCTCCTGACCAAGAAGGCAAATTCTTTTTGAAAACTAAACAATCATTTAAGTTAATAATGGAATAGAAACCTAAGGCTCCAACCTTGTTTCAAAACAATATTGTGTTTGTTCAGATTCTTGCTGCAGACCAAATTTTATGGACGACAATGTGGGCCTATCAATAGGGATCTGCAGTGAAGCCCAAGAAAAGCACTAATGAAGCCAGCAGGAGCCCACACAGCCTGGTCATGAATGCAAGCAACACAAGATTAGAAATATGGCAGAAAAGCCGCAGAGGGGGGAGTCCCCACGCTTTATGTAGTTTCCTAGTCCAACCAAGATCGTGGAAGCAGTAGGAGGAAGATAAAAAAAAAAAAAAAAAAAAAAGGCCAAAGCAGGAAATGAGCTGTAACTTGACAGAGTCACAAAAGAAAACAGAAAAGCATGAGACAAATCACGTCCAAGATGGAGCTTAGAAAATGCAGTCTGTTTATTCAGAAATGAGGCAATGGATAATATTAAAAAGGATAAAAAAATTTAAGCTTTGAGGTATTTCATGCTAAAAATATCCGTTATAAATAGCCAGGTACAAGAACAGGCAATAGACAAACTGAGTGTGGGAAATGAAACTTATTAAAGTATTGCAGGGAAAGAGGAGAGACTTTGCTCCTGAGGGCTTGAGGTTTACTCAGGGTAACTTAAATCAAGGACAGAACACCAGAACAGACAGAACAGAACCAGGACCCAGTGAGAACTTGGGGGCCTCGAACAAGAAGGTGGAAGAATATGAAGGAAAAGTCAGAGGTTGAACTACCTGCATTGGCAAATGATTTTAAGTCACTTGCCAAGTAACTGATCAGTTGATACTGGATGCCTCAAAAAGTGTTATGAAAGATGGAGAACAAGGACATGGGAAGAAAGAGCGATAGAGCAACAAAGTTTGCAATTGGAGTGACAGGTAGGGAGAAGTGGTGGCCCCTTCGAATAGTTTGTTGACCTTGGAACATGTGTTCTAGAACTTCGCTGCCCATTTAGCCACTAGGTGCGTGTAGTTATTGAACATTTGGAATGTATCTGGTCCAAATTCAGATGTGCTGTAAGAGGAAAATAAACACCAGATTTTAAAGACTAAATACCAAAAAAAAAAGTAAACTATCTCACTACTAATTTTATATTGATTATCAGTAGAAATAATATTTTAAATAGGTTGAATTAAATAAATAATTAATATTTAATTTCACTTGTCCCTTTTACTTATTTTTAACATAATTATTAGTAAACTTGAAATCACATATGGGACTCATATTTTTTCTTAGCATTATATTCCTGCTGGACAGACCTAGCATGTGAAGTCCCTTCCTCTCTCTCCAGCCTTCTGTGATCTTATGATGTTTGGGAAGACCTGACTTAGTTCTCACTGTCTTTCCCATCTCAAGCAGAGTCTAGTTTCAGACTAAGTGACAGAAAATCACGTTAACACCTAGCAGCTGCTGTATCCCCACACTTTACACCCACTGGGGAATATACGCTTACTTAGAAAAACAGTCACCACGGCCTCCTCACATGTATACCCGCTTACCATATATGTACACAACCATATTTGTGTATGTCAGAATAATATCCATAAATAGGGAAGAAATATTAGCTAAATAATTAGGTACAGTGAGATTCACATTTCTACCGTCAACTGTAAATGTTTGTTTGAACTATGGAGAGTCGTTGGCGCTTGTTAATAAGAAGAGGCTCTTTGGGGCTCCTGGGTGGCTCAGGTGGTTAAGTATCTGCCTTTGGCTCAGGTTACAATCCCAGGGTCCTGGGATTAAGTTCCGCATTGGGGTCCCTGCTCAGTGGGGAGTCTGCGTCTCCCTCTAACCCTCCCCCCTGCTTGTGTTCTCTCTCTCTTTCTCGCACCCTCTCTCTGTCTCTGAAATAAATAAAATCTTAAAAAAAAAAAAAAGAAAAAGAAACTCTTTCAAATTCAAGCTTGTTTGAACTTCATGTCTCCCACTTCCAGCAAGAAACCAGTTCAGGAAGCAGTGCTTTCCAGTCTTCTGCCTGTAATCAAGAGTTCCAAGACGGTTCATACATAACACCAAGTAAAGCCCAGGCTTTTGCCTTGGGATGAAAACTTCTAGTGTCATCTACTAATCAGCGCAATCGGTTCTCTGGACTTATACTCTCTGCAAACCCTAGGAGCCACAGAATCCTTCCAGCCTTGTCAATTCCACTGGAACCTTCTACTTGGCACACCTATTCTCAGCATCTGCTGACTGCATCAGACACCTGGTCCAAACTCTGTTTGGTCAGTCTATGGTGACACAATAATTTCACATAATGATACAATTCAGATCTTACTTATGCAAACAAAGGATTTCCTTCACAACTGAACTTCAAAGAACTCCCACTTTGAGGACAGTCTCCTCTATGCAAGAATTTTGGCTCCTGGGCGCCTGGGTGGCTCAGTGGGTTAAAGCCTCTGCCTTCGGCTCAGGTCATGATCTCAGGGTCCTGGGATCGAGGCCCGCATCGGGCTCTCTGCTCCGCAGGGAGCCTGCTTCCTCCTCTCTCTGCCTGCCTCTCTGCCTACTTGTAATCTCTCTCTCTGTGTCAAATAAATAAATAAAATCTTTAAAAAAAAAAAAAAAAGAATTTTGGCTCCTTTATCGGACATTTGCACTTTTAGGCTATCAACCATTCATCTTCCCATTTTCTCTGAGGGAACAAGCTCATCCCTACTCTAGTCCATGTGGTTTGGGTGGCGCTGAGCCTATTTTTCACATCTCATCTCCAAGGACAGCACATAATCTAGGCCTGCCAATTACCATATTTAACTTCCCTGGAAATCCCAATAGAAGCGCAATGCAAACCACAATGATTCGGAGATAGTTCCATGGACACAAACTGGTCCAGTGATCATTAATTCTGAGACTTTGTTGTAACTAATGGGAAGGATGACCCTTGTTGTATCTGGATTTGAAGCTGATAGACATAAGCCTGAAACTTCAAGGCAATGCTACACGGAAAGGCCCCACTTAAGAGGAGGACAGAAGAGGGAAACCAATTCCAAGGATACTGTTTGAGGCCCTGGTCCAACAAATTGCACTCTTGAACTTTCAGTTTGGTAAGTTAACATATTCTCATTTTTGTGTATGCTACTTTGAATTTTCTTGAAACTGAGAGATCCTGACTAATATCACTCTTCAAATATTTAGCCTGCTACATGGATAATCTCTAGTTTTCCTATAGTCAAGCTTCTCATGAAATCTTCCCAGTTGATGTAAGCACACCCCAAATATTCCTTTTATTTTGTCCTTTTCAACAAATAGGCTGTAAGGCCTGTTATCATTATTAGGACTCGCCTTGGAGATCTAGTCCACTTAGAATCAAGGGAATTCAAAGGTCACTCTACCACTTCATGCTGAGTTACTGACAATATTTGACATCAGGTTATCCTTGGTGCTCATTTGGGTTATATCCCAGCTCTGGACTCTGGGCTTCTGTATGGATCCTAAGACCCAGCTGCCAATTTGCATTCCAGCTTCAACTGGTATCCAAATGCATCCCTATGCTTCTGACTGCCTCTTGTAATGATTGCTCCAAGCCTGTTACTTTGGCATCAGGGGTCTAATCTGACCATTCCTTCTACTTCAGAAACTGTAGATGAGTCCCCAGTGTATTTTAAGAAACTTCCCTAAGAACTCTATATGGTTTGAAATGCTCAAATTCCAGATTCCCCATTGCTTTGGTCTGAATATTACCATTGGCTTGACATGCCAGATGCCAGTTGCTTGTTATAACATCACCTTACGGACTAATCTTTCTATGATGTATCTGCTATGTTTCCCCCAAACCATACTTATCCTGAGGGAGAAATATGTCTTCGCACATTTGTCACCAAACTTCAGTTACCCTTTCCAAACATCCCAACCCAGGCCAAATACCATAAAACCAGCATACCTCTCTCCTTCCATTTTAGCCTCTTACGACATCACTGTTATCATTCTGATGTACTTTGGATACTCCTGTGTTGACTTACTGCCACGTGTATAGTGAAAAATGCCTACACTAAGAACCAAAATATCTGGATTCTTTTTTTTTTTTAAAGATTTTATTTATTTGACAGAGAGAGAGAGAGATCACAAGTAGGCAAAGAGAGAGGCAGGCAGAGAGAGAGGAGGAAGCAGGCTCCCCGCTGAGCAGGGAGCCCGATGCGGGCCTCGATCCCAGGACCCTGAGATCATGACCTGAGCTGAAAGCAGAGGCTTTAACCCACTGAGCCACCCAGGAGCCCAATATCTGGATTCTTAAAAACAAAACAAAACAAAATCTGGGTTCTAATCTTGACTCCCTCAAACATCACTAGTGTGACTTTCAGCACACACAAAAAAATCCCTTTCATAACCTTTCAAATTTTCATTTCCTCTACCTATAAGCTAGGTTAATAAAACTTGCCCAGATCCGCTGGATCCCATGAGAATTAAATAACAATGGAAGGGAAAGCACATTGTACACTATGAAATATCATGTAAATAAATTATTACTATGAAGTCTTATCACTAGACAGAACTGTCATCTCATATACCTTGTGAACCACAGCCACACATATTGTAGATAATTGCTGAACACTTGTCGATTCACAAATATATACTCCTAAAGCCCCATTTCTTTTTTTTTTAAATTTTTTTAAAAGATTTTATTTATTTATTTCACAGAGGGAGATCACAAGGAGACAGAGAGGCAGGCAGAGAGAGAGAGAGAGGGGGAAGCAGGCTCCCCGCTGAGCAGGGAGCCCCATGCGGGCCTCGATCCCAGGACCCTGAGATCATGACCTGAGCCGAAAGCAGAGGCTTTAACCCACTGAGCCACCCAGGCGCCCTTTCTTTTTTTTTAAATTTTTTACTTAAATTTAATTTAGTTAACATGTAGTGTATTTTTAGTTTCAGGCGTAGAATTTAATGATTCATCAGCTGCATATGACACCCAGTGCTCATTCCCTCGAGTGCCCTCCTTAATGCCCATCACCCAGTTACCCTATTCCCCCACCCACCTCCCCTCCAGCAATGCCATTTCTAAAATAAAAGAAAAATGTCTTCCAATGAACCAAGCGAGGGGTTGGGTTAGGAAAGATCAAGATGTGGAGAAAAAAGACGAGGTAAAGAGAGCTCTTGGATTGTGAATGTGAGTGGAAGTGCTAGGCGAGTGGAAAGGCAAGAGAGAAAGAGAACCAGGGGACACGGGGCCGGGGACGCAAGAAGACATGCCAGTAACACAGTGGAGGAGAGGAAGAGGAGAAGAGGAAAAAGGTAGTGGGGAATATGAAAAAGTGCCCGAGCAGAAAAGGCATCAATCATTCTTAAACCGGAGCCATCTGCTTGGGAAACATCCAGGGATTGAGAGGGAAATGAGCTCGTGACTTCTGGTTAGGTAGGTGAGAATCGGCCTTTGGAAGCATCTGAAGGAGAGGGGGACAGCCCAGGGGAGTCAGGGGCAGGGGCACACATTGCCTACTGCATTCGAGGAGACAGGGACAGGGACAGCACAAAAGAAGAACTTGGTTGTTGAACGACAGCACAACAGAAAGAGTGAAGGGGCAGGGGAAGAACTTAACAGGCTATAAAATAAAACATTTGCCAGACCTGACTATTGAAATTTTGCTTAATTTAACAATCTCACGTGACTGCTTTTCTCCACTGAATACCTAATCATCCGGGTTGAATTTAACCAATTACCTGGACGTACTTAAAAAGAGTAGAGGGACGCCTGGCTGGCTCAGTGGTTAAGCATCTGCCTTCAGCTCAGGTCATGATCCCAGGGTCCTGGAGTCGAGCTTCTCCCTCTGCCTGCTGCTCCCCTCGTCATGTTTGCCTCCTCCTTCCCTCCCTCCCTCTCTCTCTGTCAAATAAATAAGTAAAATCTTTTTAAAAAATAAAATAAAAAGACGGGAATTTTCATGCAGAAGCTGGTGGCCACTTTCTAGGACACCACAGTGGGCTGCTGGCACATGGGAGAGGCTTCAACTCTCCTCTTCAGGACCATTCCTGTGCTAACATTTGGGGTCACCAGCTGATCTCGGTCATCTCTGAGGACGGGAAAGGAGGACGAAGGGAATGCAGCTAATGGCTTTCTGACTGGCGATGAGGGAGAATTCCCAGAGTACGAGGCTGTCAAAGAGAGAGAGAAAGTCCCCTGAAAGGGACCTGATCTCAGAGGGGCCCCGATCACGGAGCACACGGGGCCCGCTGTCTGGGATGACACGGGCTCTCTTTCTCAGAGTGGGCTATCTATAGCATCGCCCCAGTGACACAAGGCACTGTTTACAAAGCCCTCAGCTTAGTACTTGGAATAAATGAGGGAAGTCTCAGGAACTCACAGTTGTGAATGTGGAGATGATAGAAGTAATAGAGTTAATAGTTGGCAGAGGAGTAGAAATGGCAGAAGGTGAGGGACAGCGGTCTCAGGACCCACTGCAATATACCAGTGTCTGTAGCAGAGGCAGCTATGGGACAGCAGTCTGGGGCCAGAGCTCAGGACGCAGACCTCCTAGGCTTGAATCCTGGATCCTTGGCCCTATCACGTGTGAGCCTCCTCCTCTCCAAATCCCATAGCCCCAGAATCCATACTTACACATGAAATCCCATGTGTGTGAGCAAGAGGGGCGGGAAGTAGAGGTGGTGGCTGTGAATATCTATTGAGCACAAACCTGCCTAAGACAGGCCCTGAGGAATGATGAGATCTTGCCTCAAGAGTTACAACTGAAATATAAAGGCTTTCTCAATTTTAGTTAAACCTCTCCAACACTATGATAAGCCAGACAGTGCACTAAATAATGGGCACACCGCGTCCACCCGAGGAGGTAAACCCATAAAACAAATAATCCCCAACAGCTCTGATATTAACAAATAATTGATGACAGCAATTTGTACCCAGAGCTCTGGGAGTGTAGAGGGTAGGAAGGGAAGGCTAGGGTGTCAGTAGGAGATAACTGAGTTCGGATGGAAAGTGTGAGTAGGAAGTTGAGAAAGGACAGGGGACGGGCACGATCAGGCTTAAGCCACGGAAAGATGGCCAGTCACCTCGCAGCGAAAGGAAGTGGAGGCCGGACAGCCACAGTCAGGAAAGGAGTTTGGCGATGCTGCCAATCACTCAGAAAAGACACGGTGAAGTCTGATGACAGCAGTGACAGCAAGGGTAGGAGAGGGTTGCAGAGTCAAGATTACATAATTCTAAATAAAACAGTGCTAAAATTAAGCTGGTGTAAAAAGGTTACTCGCTATTTTTTTTTTCACAGAGTAAAACCTCATCAGTTCAACATAATTGGATAGAAGCATGTCACAATTAATCAAATATGAATTACAGATTTTTTTAAAAAATATGACTAACTGCTTAGGCTTTTATGGACTCGATGAGATATTTTAAAATACCTTTCAAATTAATTAGCAGCTTCAGTGTTCCTGCAAACAATTAACATGAAGTTATTTAAAACTGAAATTTTTTTCTGAAGTGGATGGGACCTTTCTCTCTTCTGATTTTGTTCCCACAAATGTGCTTCCTGGATTATAAGAAAGTCAATTCCTCTTTCGCTAGTAAAGGAAGTCATAACCCTGAGTTCAGGGTGATTGCCCAGAAAACTGATATGAGAAGGCTATAAAATTTCTCAATACAGAGACCAGTTGGCTGGCCCTTCTCCTTACCCATTAGGGGCGTTGAAGCAGACGATGCTAGCTCATCAATAACACAACCATAAATAATAATATGTTTGAAGTTACAGACAGAAGTCAGCCACTCCTTTCCTGATTCTCAGGATCCTCAGGGGTGACTCAGTTTGCTTTTCAAAACTTTGTCAGTGGTGCAATGATAAAATTCAGCTCAATCCCAGAACAAGCAATCAAACCACCCCCTTTTAGGGTGGTGAATTTATCTTATCCTCTGCTAAAGTAGTAAATGAACGGAAACCTTTCATTATCATAGCTTATCTAAAATTCACACTAAATCAATGCACTCCCAAATAATGTCCACTTCTTACATCATAACCCTCGTGAGTAAAGAATTTATTTACTATGAAAAAGACAGGACTCAACTCTCATGATTGCACTAACTAGAAAAGAAAGTACAAAGGAAATAATTCAGTACTTCACATTACCTAAAAAGGCACAACAGATGGTCTGCTCCCATAAGCTTTCGGAGTACTGGAGATCAGAAGGGGCATAGTTTTAACTTGCACACTCAAAACTTCCTTGATACTTGCAAGTTAGAGAAGGAGATGATCCCTGAAGTCTCAGGAAGGAGGAAGCTTCAGATGCAGGCAATCTCATTGATATTAATATCTGAAGAGATACCTTCATCTTTCCCTCACCCAGATCATTGGAGCCTTGGGGGATGGGGTTAATTTCTATTCTATTCTATTCTACTCACTCCATAGCAATTTGGATCAGAATCCTTCCCAAAACATTTCCCCACTGAGTTCCAAGCAAATTAAGCCAACTTTCTGTTAGAAAGCTATCACCAGAATGTCTCAGTGTTCTCCACCTCCACCAGCTCCAGACCAAGCTTATTTCCTTGTGTACCCTACTCCTTCTTCACGGTCACCTTCAAAACGTCCTCCTCTTCCTTCTCATGCGATGTGATCACTTTCTGCCATGAATTCTGCTTCCTAACTTCCTCTCGAATCCGTATCCTCTTCCCCTATGCCCTCTCCCTCTATCTTCGGTCTGGCCCTTCTCCCCGTTCCCTGGAGAAGCGTTAAGAGTTTCCTGAGTCCCTGAGACCCAAACTCCTGTCATCCACTGTAACCCAGGCTGCACTCAGCCAGAAGCATCTTCCCCAAGCACTTGTCATGACCCTTCCCTCTTCTGTGGAGGTTGATTCCATTCCTGGACCTTCCACAGCTAGCTTTCTTCACTTACTCTTATCAGCTACTTTTCAGAGGCTGAGAAGTTCTTTTTTTTTTTTTCATATTTAAAAAAATGACTTTCTAGTTTTATATATCTACATATACAGTCTCTCTGGAATTCAACTTTTGAGGGTTTAGACTGCAGTAATTACAAATAATGAACAATGGTGACATTTGAGATAAGGTGAGGCTAAAAATGTCAGTTATAGTGTTGATAGTGAGACCTTATTTCAAATATGTGTCTATATCTGATATGCATAAAGGCATGAGAGTATTGAACATTCCAAGATGAGTACTTTGTATAAAACCTTTTGCAAGCACTGAAATTAATAAAGCCATTATAAGTTAAGGAGCAAGTGAGTGGGCAGAGAAGAAGGGGGTAAAAAAAAAAGATTATTCTTACAGTTCTTTAGAAATGCAAATAAGAACATTGCCTGAACATCATTACCTGACTGATAAAATGTTAATCACGTAAGGGGTATTTATTTAGAAACCTGTTCCAGTTCCTTAATTGAAAAAAGTTCTTAAATTCAACACAACCCTATTTGCTAAATGGTAATAAAACAAATTTCCAGAGAGAAAATAGCAGGTCCTAAGTGTCATAACATAGTCTCTAAAATTGGAGATAGTTCTTACCCTGGTTTTTGAAATTAGAATGATAAAATAAAAAGAATTCAAGGGCCTGGCAGGCAGATGAACGTTCCCTGACCAACTGGACCCTGGCTCGGGAAGGTCACGTCACAGTTCAAAATGACCTTTTTCTGGACGATAGGAATCAGTGTTACCTTAGTAAGTGGGGGAGTACCCAGCCTCTGAAAAGGCATGTAAGTCAGTTACTAAAAATCTGGACAAGCCAAACAAATGTTAACTGCCTGGTCTTCAACTTGAGAACCCAAGTCTAAAAATGTCTAATAACAGAGCCACTACAACCCAGAGATGTTTGCAGGAGCAAATTGTGAAGATCTCTGACATCGGGCAAACTTAGGTGAAAATGCTGGCTTTACCTCTTCCTAGAAATGTGACTTTGGACAAAATAACGATCCGTCTCGGCCTTAGTGACCTCACATGTCGTAACAGGGACACTATCGGTAAGTGTCATAGTTTGGGCTGCTGTAACAAACTACCATAGACTGGGTGGCTTAAACAGCCAACAGTCATCTCTCCTAGTTCTGAAGTTTGGAAAGTTCAAGATCAAGGTGCCAGGAGATGAGATGTCTGGTGAGAACCCACTTCCTAGTGTGCAGCCAGCCGTCCATTTTATCACGTACCTTCTCAAGATGGAGAGTAGAGCACTCTCTGGGGACTCTAAGGGCACTAATCCCATTCACAAGGTCTCCACCCTCATGACCTAATCACCTTCCAAAAGTCCCACCTCTGAGCACCATCACACTGGGGGTTAGGATCTCATCGTATGAATTTCGGGGGGACACAAACATTTGGTCCATAACAGTAAGGAACTCACAGAGGTCTCAGGATTAAATGAGATCACATAGGTCATGTATAAGCATCCAAACTATAGTAAACCCTTCTTGTCAAATGACCAAGGCAGCAAATAACAACTAATTTTACTATTATCCCAGTATTGTCTAAACCCATTTTTCAGATTTAGACACGTTTAGTGAGGTAAAATTTTAATCTAAATTATATACCCTTTAGAAAAGAGTTTGTTGTCTTTGGATAGCTAGAAAATAATTTGAAAAAAGTAATGATCTTGTAAAGACTTGGGTTTTAGTCGCTGGTTGATGACTTGTTAGCTGTGCGGGCTTAGGAAAAATCACTTCACCTCTCTGAAACCCTTTGTATTTCTTTTGTGTACTGTGCTTTGTGAGACTTCTAGAGCTACAAGCCCCAGGCAAGGATCCAGATAATGGAAAGGAGCTTTTGGAAGGAACTGCAAGTAATTCTCAGGGTCACTCATATGCTACTTGAATCTCCTAAGGGCTAATTCTCATTAAGAGGGACAAAAAGGTTCCGCCTTGCAAAGGCGGGATCCAGGTGACCTTTCACTACAGAACGTGCTTCAATCCTATTACTTAAGCATGGAAGATATTCTGATTGGACTGAAGCTATGCATCGACTGCATCTTATAAATTTTTTGGTAAAATTAGGCAATACTTCAGGGCGCCTAGGTGGCTCAGTTGGTTAAGAGTCCAACTCTTGGTCTCAGCTCAGGTCATGATCTCATGGGTCATGGAATCAAGCCCTACATGGGGCTCTGCACTTGGCTCAGAGTGGGGGTTCTCTCCTTCTGCCCCTCCCCTAACTTGTGCACACTCATGCACGCTCTCTCAAATAAATAAATAAATCTTTTTAAAAAAATAGGCAATATCTCAGTCTCTGCCTAGCTACCATCCACTGATTTACACAGGTTCTGAAAAACTATCTAGAAAAATCTTCTTGAAATTTGCAATTTAAAGAAAGATGGGTGATGGCGGCGGGGGGGGGGACCCCAAAGAACCAAGCTGCAGTGAGGGATGCCAAGGTGTCCTAAGAGAAGGAACCAGATACGCCAGGGTTGACTGGGTGAGAGGGAAGGACGCAGGTGAGTGGCAATTCTGAGAAGGAGAAACAGTTGATAGGATGTTCATCAGGACCTGGCCCTTCTGTGTGCCCCTGGAAGACTCGTCCTGAGAAGTGGACATGCTACATTGCTGGTCTCTGAAACACTTCTGCCTCAAGCAATTCTAGTAATGGATCCACTTTGACCAAGTAATACACAGAATGTACATTCCTCTCACCTTACACGTGTAATAGCATTGAGTCCCGGGGGCTAGTGATTCCGCAGGATAGGATTCAGATTAGCACCCCGTGGAATGCTCTAGCTGGAGGCTGCCAGAGCTCAGCTTGGGAAGCAGAACAAGTTCAAGGCCGCTTATAGCACTCACTTTCAAAAGTAATGACCAAATACCCTGAACACTTAGACAACACGAACTGGGCAAAAGACAGCTTCCTGCAGTCAAGCAGATGGAGACTCAGAAACACCGAACTCCAAATGTTTATGTTCATGCCATCACGTATGAGGTCACAGGATGTGAAGCCCAGTGCGTCAGGTCCCCAAGCTCTAAGCTCCACAAGGATCCAATGTTATAGAGAAAAAGCTGTACCTGTTATTGGCCACTTTCAGACACTCATCTCAACCAGAAGGTAGAAGTGTGAAGACGACATTTTCCATATTCCCTCTCTCCTTTCCAAATGGAAGGCTCAGAATGGGAAAGTGCATTGCAAGAGGGAAAAAGGACTATTTCCAGGATCCAGAGGTGCCTTCAAGCAGTGAGAGTGGTAGCCAGTGGTTCCTTGAGCAACAAATGTGACAGTACAGGGCTTCCTGAAGATCGTGGCAGGACTGGGGCTCATTGAGTGAATAGCCCCCACCTCCTACTCTTCCAGGGAGCTTTGGGACCAATTCCCTGCATTAAACCTCCCTTTGCTTGAAATAGATACAATAGTTTTCATTTTCTGGACTGGACATTGACAGATACAGAAGCAGAAAGAAACGAGTCAGAGGCGTTTTCCTCTAAACAGAAATCATCAATCAGAGGATTGATTGCATATAAAGGAAAGCTGACTATATGAAGAGAGCACAAGACTAAGAGTCAAAGAGATATGAGCCTAAATCCTAGATCCTCCAATTCCCGAACAGGAATGTGCCTAAGTTCATGGGAGCTGCAGAGTGAAGAGACAACAGTGCTGGACAGAGTATAGAAGAGCAGTGGTCGCATCCCAATTAGGCCACCGATTGGCCTTGACATTGAGGGTCTCCCATCACCTTTAGAAAGCATAGTTTCCTCGCCGGAGAATGGGCTCAATCGGGGACAAATCGTCAAAAAACTTAAGGGTCGGCCAATTAAATGGATACTGAATTTAAGCAATCAAGAAACGCCTATCTAGACTGCAGTAATTGATAAGCCATCCTGGGGTAATAAAAGACCACATCTCATGATTATTGTGAGTACTGAAGACATTTAGCAATTGCTCAATGTGGACCATGTGTGAGATACCATATTAAGAGCCTCACCTAGTTTACTTCCTATTCTAACAAGAAAAAAAAAAATTCAGATGTCCAAACAAAAGGCTCAGAGAGGTTAAGTAATCAGTTCAAGGTCATACAGCTAGTAAGTGGGAAGCCAAAACTTGAACCCACATCATCCCGTTTCCCAAAACGCCGCTCTCCTGGCATCCTATGGTGCTGCTTGCTGAAATCATCCTAGTGCCTGTACTTTGGAAGCTGGGGAGTGTGACATGTACAGGAGAAGACTGCTAGCTTAGCTCCTAGGGAGCATGCTCTCATGCTGCAAGAGCCCAGGGCTTTAGAAATGCACGTGTGTGGTCCTCTCTCCATCCTTGCCCTGCTCTCTAGCTTGATGTCCCCTGTGGCCCCAGGAGGCACAGGGGTATCCACCACAGGGCGAGTTCCAATTAATATTTGCTGTGCTCCTGATCTAATCAAAAGACTAACTGAATTATCACCATTTTATCAGTCAAGCAATAAAGCTGAGTATTATTCCCATTTACATTTCTAAAGCAACATAAAAATAACCCCTTTCAAATGGTTACCCACTCACTTTCTCCTTATATGCTAATGCATGCCTCAATTTCAAAGCCTGATGAGAGATTTCCTGCAAAACATTTCACTGCCTTAAAGTTTCACATATTCACAGCTCCAATTGCCAGGATACAAATATGAATTAACTCTGGTTCCAAATCAATTGCATCCTGGTAAAGTCTTTAGGGCAGACAACTCTTGCAAGCGGATTTCAAATGCTCTGAGGTATTTCAAAGCTTTAGAATATTTAGCCTTAGAAATTCCCACTTCATCCTCAGAATTCAGGGAAACATATGCATTGTCACCAGTGTTCGTAATCAAACCAAAAACCAAGTCCCTTATTTTAAAAACTGCTCTCTTTGCTAAAATAGGACCATTTCAATGAATTCTTGCAGTCACGTTGATTTCCAATTAGTTTCATTTCTTCACTTGAAGAAATGAATTGCAACCTCGTGCCATGCTAACGTCACATGTGTACAGCAGGTGACTGCACTTACATGAAGAATATGTATTTTATATTTTAAAATATTCGGCTTTTGGTATTTATTCAGATTTTTCTGGATTTCATACAAAAGCCTGCCATTTTGGTTTTCTGTTCAAAAATGTCTAGAGGCTCCCCAGCACGAGGTGTCCAGCTCTACCAAAAACAAAGAAAGATTCTCCCTCCCACGTGGAGAACTGGTTTCTTTTCAGATTCCTTTCTCCCTTTCTATCTTCCTTCTTTCCTTCCTTCCCTAAAGTGGCTAACAAGAATAAACAATATAAGATATTGTTCAGAAAGCAAAGGAACAAGATAAAATGACAAAAAGAGCTGCAAAAAGAAAAAATAAAGGCATGTTACAGCCATAGTCAGTGCCTGGAGCGTTTCTGTAACTTGGCAGTGGTAATTTTAAACTTGGCTCTGAGTTTCCTAGAAACCCTAGCAAAAGGAGGAAAATGCTACCATTTATAGGATTCATCATTCTTATAAGATGCCTTCTTGGCTGGTAATGAGAAACATGAATGAGAAAGCACAACCGTTATTCTGTGGAGGACAGAATCCTAAAACATCAGGCAAGTGTAGACAGCCCATGGGGCAAGGAGGTCAGTCAAGGGTAGGAGGAGGCCAGAGCTAAAAAGAATTAAGATATAAAATAAATTCTTTCACCACTGAAAGTCTGGGGTCTTTATCTTGAGAAACCTTCAAAGAGCAACTTCGTATATATTTGGACTGTACGCCACTTATCTCCTGTCTGAACCTTGTACTTTCTGAAACTGGAAATTGATAGACAAAAATTCTTAGACACTTTTTAACTGTAATAAACAGCAGGAAGGGGGAGACCTTGATTGCCTTTAGGGATCATACCCGAGCTGAGGAAAACACATGTCAGTGGAAGGAATCTAGTAGTTAGGGAGATGAACCATGAGAGACTCTGGACTCCGGGAAACAAACTGGGGGTTTTTCGGGGGTTGGGGAGGGAATGGGAGGGGGATGGGGTAGCCGGGTGATGGGTATTAAGGAGGGCATGTGTTGTGATGAGTACTGGGTGTTACTCGCAACTAATGAATCCTTGAACACTACATAAAAAACTAATGATGTATTATACAGTGGCTAACTGAACATAATAAAAAAAGGAAAAAAAGAATCTGGTAGTTAAAACAAAACAAAGCACAAAGCATGGACTATCTCTGAAGTCAGTGTTTCAGGGCATCATTAGGTAGTTATCATGAGCTTAGGGATAGCCCTGCGGTAAGGCCCCACCAGGTTCACTGCCAAGTGCAGGCCTCTGGTGTCCTATGAAGAGTATTTGCTGCAGAATCACCAAAGCCACTGTTTGCAGTCTCTGTTCTTCAACCCTTCAAGAAGAACACAAGCTGTCTCCTCTAGGGCCCCAATAAGAAGCAAACAGAGAAAACACACACACACACACACACACACACACACACACACACACACACACACACAACAACAACAACAACAATATCAGGTGGATGTCAGATTGTCTGGAAAGAACTGCCTGATGACTGGTAAGTTGGTGAGACACTATTTACCGAAGGAGAGGACTGTCAGGCACTTGACTCTATCCAAGCCCTGATTCACCGCCGGCCTTTCATCGTGAGTCAATCCATCCTACACCGACTGCCCTCCGCAATAGGAGAAGGCACTTTTATGGTTTAGATGCTTAATCAATGTACATAAAACAAATGAAAGAACCCTCACTTATTTCTATTTATACACAGAGCAGTGTTATTTAAATACTGTAGATAAATCCAACTGGTACAAAATAAATGGGATTAGACATTTGTCATATTGTGGCTGCCTAGTCTCCATTCCCTCTTTCTAAAAAGCACCAGTTCTTTGGAGAACTTAACTCTTTCCCACTGCATGTCATCTTCCTGAGTGGTACCTGCCTCCTACTATAGAACCTGGACAGCAAGTGACCACATGTCTTAGCTCGGCCAATCAGATGTCATCTCCCAGGACTCTCCCCCTTGAGTAGCATATGGAAAAAGGACATGGATGGATTTGGAGGGGATTATGCTAAGTGAAATAAGTCAATCAGAGAAACACAATTATCATCTGGTTTCATTCATATGTGGAACATAAGGGATAGTGCAGAGGACAATAGGGGTGGGGAGGTGACTGAATGGGAAGAAATCAGAGAGGCAGACAAACCATATGGGACTCTTGGCTTCGGGAAAACTGAGGGTTGCAGAAAGGGATGTGGGTGGGGGGATGAGGTAACTGGGCGATGGCCATTAGAGAGGGCACATGATAGGATGAGCACGGGGTGATATACTCAACTAATGAGTCATTGAACATTATATCTAAAACTAATGATGTTCTATTATACCTTGCCTAATTGAATTCAAATAAATAAATGAATAAAATTTTAAAAAAGGAAAAGGAAATGGTTGGATGTTATCCACTATACAGAAATGAACTGACCACTTCTTCCTGTGGCTGGCCATTATTCCACTTCCCAGCTCTATGAGGACTCCCAAAGTTCTTGTTCACTTGCAAGCCTGGCCCTCCACAGCATTTTTACTGTAAGTATTTGACCCTGTACACGGGGGCTTCCCCAAGATTACCTCTGAACATGTTAGCAAGTTAGTTTCTGATGCTGTAGCCAAGAACGCTGATAGACACACAGTGGCAAGGATCAAGCTTAAGTGGCAAACTCAATTGAATGAAACCAAAGAAACGAATAATGAAGTGGCCAGAACGGCCTGAGAAAATACTTAAATGCTAGACATTTTATTTAGCCCTAACTGTCAACTAGGACCTCTCTGTCCCTCGATATCTGGGGAAAATTGCCGAGAGTCTCTTAATTCTACAGCCCATAGGGTTAAAAGCCCCCCATGAGGCTTTTAAAACTTTTCCTCTGGTTTCTGAAGTTTTCCCAGGCATGCATACCCTTCTGCCATCCTGTGCCTTTTGAGTGTTCATTCTCATACGTGCATTCTCCTTCCCAAACACACTTACCCAGACAGAAGTGTCAGCCCTGTCACTAAGACACACTCATGCAAACACACACAGAAAACACAGTCACATAAAACACGTGTAGCCTGGGGAGGCAGCGCAGTTTCGTGGCCCTGAGCATGTTGGTTCACCTCTCTGGGCCCTCGTTTCCACACCCTGTAAAGCGGGCAAAATAATGGCAACGGCCTCGGAGGATTGCTTAAAAATTGCTTAAAAAACTTCACGTGTATTAAGTTCATAGCTCAGACGCAGTCAACATCGACTCTCGATTCCTAGTCAAGCTAGAAAGTTTTTCTAAAGAACTGGAGCCCGGGGGAGGTCAGCACACGCATCATACACACTTCAAACAAACGAACAAAGATTTGCAACCTAACTTCTCTCAGAGTCGGGCACCCTGCCACTGGATGGTTCATGCTTTTCCAAGCAGTTCATGCTCTTCTCCAACCTTCTCCCTCCTCTGTTCACTCATTTTCCTGTCTTCAGAGCAAGCAGAAAAATTCCTCTCATGTACCAGCGCCCTAACCCTTTGGCTCTCGTTTTATGTGGGTACTTCACAAACTGAAGGTGTTTCCTTACCAAAAAAAAAAAAAAAAAAAGAATTTCTGGTTCCTGCTCTTATAATAATAAAATTTATTCTACCTAATTATACCTAAAACATTGATTTAGACCCTCCTCATTGATATAGCACCCTTATAAATTTTTTCACATCCTGTTACTAATGAATATTTTAAAATTATATGTTTTTCTTTATACAAACTTACTTTTGTTTTTTTAAACAAACTTATTTTTACATTTTAAATGAATGTAGTTTAAAAGAAAACTATAGTTCTCTACAAGTGCCAAATAGTATTATGCACTATGATATGGTTACTTTAAAATCAGTATTTATGTCAAAATAATAAAAGATATTCATATACCACCTCAAATCATTATATTTTACAACTGATCCAAGCGTCACAATTTGGTAAATGAGAGCCTAAAATACCACCTTTATTATGAACACCCAGAGGCTGGACTGAGGAGGATATGAGTGGAAAGTCTGTACATTTGCATGTTACTAATAGTGTGGGTAGAGAGGGGGAGTGAGTGAGGATGAACATATGTTGATGGGATCAGGTTGGAAATCTGACAGAGAGGATGGTCCAGAGAGAAGATTCTGGGGAGCAGTACCATCTTGTACCCTGTAATAATGTTTCGTAGCAGCCAGGAGAGTGGCTAACGTTCATTTAATTGAACTGTATTGCGCTGTTAGAATTCAATGCTGCTATAAATAACTGTTGAAAAGCTGGAAATTTTAGAGATCATAAAATATGAATTATCCAAAAAGAAGATCATTTTAACAACTGATGCAGTTTGACACAGTGTATGATACTTAAAACAATGTCATACCTTATCATCATCGATATTGCCCTCTTTGGCCTTTTAACAGAAATTAACAAAAATAAAATGAAGATTCTCCAGATTCCACTCTTTGTGCTTTCCCTGAACAAAGAGTGTCACAAACTTTTGGAGGAAAATTAAACACACGACACTGGCCTAAAAATCTGTGTTAAAGTTCTAAGTCTTTGCACCAAGTCAGAGTGTTGGGTGAGTGATGAAGTCCAGGATGCTTCTATCACAAGGGTAAAATGTTTTATTGCTAAATATACAGAGCCTCTGTGCACAGCCAGGTATACTAGAACATAACCCAACTGGAAATACGTGTAGTATATCGACCATGACTGGGTAATCAGCAGTTCCTTATTAAATACCCACACTGTGCCAGGAATTAGGCCTGAGACGCCTTCTCCCCTTAAGGAATTCCCGGGTTTGGGGTGAAAGTATGTCTCTGCAGCTCGAGTCACATTACACTAGACTTTCTGTCAAGGTATTTGACAGCTCCCTTTTATCACGGGGTTGTACTACATCAAACACAGAAGTACCACACCCCTGATCTGTCCCTGAAATGTGCTTTCCTCTAGTTCTCAAGTGAAGAAGCACCACGCCCGTGACTGCACCAAGAACGTATGTTGTTCAGAATGTTTTCCAGCTATTGATACGGACGACTAATGCTCTGCCCCAAATGCCAATGCATAACACTCAAGCCTTATAGAAGACAATTTTCTTCACCCTATTTGATTGTGCCAAATAAAACGCAGCAAACCTTCAGAGAAAAATCTTCCTTAGGAGCCGCCCTAGTATCTGATCTCCAAGGATTGCCGGAAATGACAGGAAAACAAACCAAACCATTTAGCTTTATGTAACTATACCATGAAGCCATCGTGTCACATAATCTAATGGCCTGGTTGAAAAAAGAAGTGGCCAGACCAGAACCTGTTATAAAAATCTATCTGAATGTATATCTAAGGTATACAGAGACATTCTTCAGCTATTTTTACCCCCATTTAAATACATCTTCTTTCTTCTTATTACAGAGATGAATATCTATTTTTATGTTACACCGTCTCTCATAATGCAGACTTTTAGTAAAAGCACCTGGAAATATTTCCAGCCATATTATATTTATCACTTCAGCAGAAATGAAAAAAAAAACCCTCTAATAATCAAACAACATCACACTCATGATTACATATGAAACACTGAAGAAAAACCACATCTGTTGGGTTTGTAACACTACCACAATAGATTTTTCAGAGGCTTCATAGTTCAAATGGCCATAATTTACAGCAACATATTTACAATATGTAAGAAATATAATATACCTCACATTAGCATCAAGTTCATCCATTACAGGAAATAGGCATGTGTGAGTTGGATCTCAGTGCCCACAGGGTCCTGTATGTGGGGGGGGGGAAAAAAAGGTTAGACAATGAGTTAATTTAGGAAAATACAAGTCCTTGCTAAGGAAAAAAAATGCCAGGTAGTCATGGCTTCCTATTTATTAAGACTTTTGTTATGGGGGCACCTGGATGGTTCAGTCAGTTAAGTGTCTGCCTTCAGCTGAGGTCATGATCCCAGGGTCCTGGGATCGAGCCCTGTGTCGGGCGGGCTCACTGCTCAGTGGGGAGTCTGCTTCTCCCTCTCTCTCTGCCCCCCCACCCTACCCCCCTGGCTCGTGCTCTCTTTCTCAAATAAATAAAATCTTAAAAAAAAACAAAACTTGTTTTGTAGAGTATCAGAAAATACCTAATAAATCATACTACAGCAAAAAGCTATTGGCATACTGAAGTATGACAGAGCTGAGTATCGCAGTTTCTTTATCGTTTTATTAATCTCCTGGAGATTAAAACACACAAGTACTTCTTTGTACTCAATGTTAATCAGTTTACTTCTTACTTGCTGCTCTTCCCAGAAACACAGCTTATTTACATGATCTGCTTTAGGACACTAGCTAGTGAGAATAAATTGCTACCTTGTTATGATTAAAATGGTACATTGCCTAAAATGGTCGGCCATCTTGTTTTCTATGAAGATCCTCAGGGTTGGTTTCTCTTTTTTAAACTCTTTTTGAGGCTAGGTAATCATATATCTATTTGAAAATCCAGGAAACTCTTGAGAATTCCCTGCCCAGAAAAATCGATGGAAATGCACATACATACACACTTCCAGAAGGCTCATGACTCTTTGAAGCCCATTCATGAACTCCAAGCTAAGAACTCCAAATGGAATGGAACTTAACTTTCAAACTACCAAAAGTTCCTCTGCCGTGGACTTTCAGAAGACCTGACACACTTTCCTGGGACACACTCACTGATCCCCGCCAAGTTGGCCCTTTTAACTGACTGCAGTTTCATTTTTTCATAAGAATTCCTATGTTTTGCATCACATTTGTTCCACACCATGGAGAGTCAGAGAATGTAGGGGCAGATCCTGGGCTGCTTCTTTGGGGGTGATCCTAAACTAGCCCCCTTTCCCTTCTGAGTTTCATCATCCCCTTCTCAGTAAACAGAGGGATTAGAGGAGATGATCTCTGGGTTCACTTCCAGCTTTGACATTCTATAATTCCATCTGCTGATTTTCTAATCGAATCTTACCAAGAAGAAACTGTAAATCTGTTTATCTACACAACAGAACCATGAACCTCAGCCTGGGCCCTTGGATGCTTTGGTCAGGGTGGACCAAAAACATTCGCCTGGCCACCAGGAAGAGAATGGCAGACCACCAGAGTGGAAAGGATGTAGATTTCTCTGTGTTTTCCAGTGTTTGTTCTTTGGAGCCTCGAAGATTAACAAAGACTTCTGTGGGCATTTCTGAGTCTGGGGCAGGTGTGGGTGACTCTGAATCCCCTACTCTGACCACAAGCAAAGTTTGCTTGCAAAAGCAAAAGCTCTGTCCACTTCAATCTCTTTTATATCTTTGAATCCAGAATAATCTTTTATTTGAAATACTTAAGTACAAAGCCTTAACTATTGAAGTGACAGGCTGCATCCTCCTTTTTCCTCTACTTAAATCTTTCTTGAAGTGATCACATCTATTCCCATGGCTTAAAGTAAAAAGCATTTCAGAGATGCCTGGCTGGCTCAGTTGGTGAAGTGCAGGACTCTTGATCTAGGGGCTGTAAGTTCGAGCCCCGCATTGGGTACAGAGACAACTTTAAAAAAATTTAAAAATAAAATAAAAAGCATTTCAAACCAAACTCTACATTTCCCACCCCCAACACAAAAATCTAATCCCGCCCCCCCCCCAGTGCTTTCCATTTCGGCAAATGGTGCCACCATTTACCGAGTTACTCAAACAAACAACCTCTTTTTCTCACACCCTATAACCAAACTGTCTGCAAATTCATCCTATTTTGAAAATAGGAGTCCTTAACCTGAGTTTTTCTCATTCCCTCCAGAACCAGCAACCTGGTCCACACCACTGTCTCCTTCCTTCAGATCCCTCCACGACCTCCCTAACTGCTCTCCTGCTTGCCCCAATGTCATTGACCCCCCGGGAGCCAGCATGGGATTTTCAACATGTAAGTCAAATCATGTCTTGCCTGCATAAAATTCTAGTGGCTTCTAGTCATGCTTAGAATAAAATCCGAACTCCTTATCATGGCCAATGAGACCCTAAAGTGATCTGGCCCCTTCCAGCTCCTCACCGATCTGAACTTTAGCCGTGCCCCGCCCCCTCAGTGCCCTTGAGCTTCCTGGTTTTGCTACTCTCCTTGGCAATAAAAGTAGATTTTCACCTCAGGGCCTTTTCACTCATTGCCTCCTAACTACTGCTCAACTGTCACTTCCTCATTGAAGTCTTCCCTGATCCCCTGAGTAGAATTTCAGACCTCATATTCTAGAAGTTTCTATCCTCTTTATCCACTCTATTTTCTCTTACTGGCACATGCATTATATATACTCCATTGCTACTTTATTAGTAATTGGGTCTTCCCTCACTAGAATAGTTTCAAGAGGGCACAGTTAGATATCTGATCACTATTATATCCTTAGTGGCTAGAAAAATAGGTGGTACATTACATTCTCTTCATAGATACTTGTCGAGTCAACTAAATAGCTGATTAGTTTTGCAAATGAAGAAAAAGTTTGAAAGTTTGTGATTTTCCAACTGGGAGCTAATCTATAGACCATCCAGGGTAAAATACTGTAATTTTTAAAAGTAGCAAAAAACCATCTCATCTATTTAGTTACCTTTTACTAAGTGTTAGCAAGTGCCAAACACTGTCTTTTTCCTTTTATTCCAACCTCGGAGTCTTTGTCCCTGCTGTAAGGTGAAGAAGATACTATGAGCCAGAGAGGCTAACTGACTTGCCAGTCACACAGCTGGCACTTGGCCAAACTGGGAACAGAATCCAGGTCTGTGAATTCTAAACTCAGGTTTTATTTAGTAGAGTTCTTGTCATCGTATCACACTTCCTTCTACTGGAAGAGAAGGAATCCTTCTTTCTCTGAAAACAGCACTTTGAATTTTCTTTGGAGAACCATCCCTCCCCTGCCTCAGTCCCTAGTTCCAGTGATCAGCACGAGACCGGCACTGGCCAAGCAGAACAGTCTACTCCCTGGCCCCAATTCCTTTGCTCGCCAGCTAGACCAGAGAAAGCTAACCCTGGGATTTTTGCTAAAAAGCGTCTCTGTTTTCCCTAGTGTTGTTAGACTGTGAAGACTTTCAGGTTGAAGAAGGGGAGACCCTGTCGAGAATGAAGCTAACCACAAGGAAAGCAGAGTTGGAACACAGAGAATTTGAGGTTTCTGATGCAGCGGTGTCTTACAGTTTTACACCTGAACTTTCCAATTATATGAGCCAACATACTCCTTTTTTTTTTCCTCCTTAAGGCAGTTTGAGTTGGGTTCCAGCCATTACTTAGAACCTAAGTAATAGACCAAAAAAAAAATCAATATTGTATTTACATACAGATTAGAAGGAAGAAAAACTGCAACTAAGAAAACCAGTTAAGAACTCACTAGAGTTATCTCCTTGAAACTGCATTTGAAAATGTTACAACATGGGGAAAACCTCATATATTCATGGCAGTGCACATTGCTATGTCTTGCTCATCAGAAACCCAATGAGTAAATTTAAGATGATTGCCATTTAACAAGCCAGTGAGGCAGTCTGCATTTTGTCAGAGAGAGAGAGAGGAACAGTAACAAAAGATAAATTGGTGGTGATTCGTATCTATCCTGATTTGATTAATCCCTCACAGTCCACTATTTTCTGCCAAGCTCACCAGAGCTAAATAATCAGAAGCAAGATTACAGGGACACCTCTGGTCAGGAAGATTGCGTACAGCGAGAGGGACGTTCAAGGAACCAGTGTTTTTACCTTGCATACTTACATTTCTGGCTCCTTAACCACCTAGGCAATTAAAGACACAATCAACTGACAGCATCTCCTATGCCTGGGTATAAGCTATGTCACTTCTAAAAGTTCTGCCAATCTGAAATTCAGTTAGACCACATGCACGTTTTAATCACAGTCATGCTGTATCCTTATCTAAGGGACAAGGAGGGACCCCCTATGTTGGTCTCCTTCAGGGAAACAGTCCTAGATTCTCATAACCAGACAAAGAGCATGGCAAGTCTTGGGAAAGGCGTGGAAAATAGAGTCAAACAGAACTTTCTACCATGTGAAGTCCAAAGGGAGGTCTCAGTATGCTTTCAGGGCGAGGACAAGCTCAAGCAACCGGAATTATCCAAAATGCTTTATCTGTCACAGAAGTAAAGCTACAGCAACATACAACTCTATCAGATTCTTTGGAGTTTCTTTTCCTTGTTGGATACATCGAGATTGATCTTTCCTTAAAAAAGGAGGAGGAGGAGGTCATCTTACTTATGGCACCCAATGCTGATTCCAACCCTTGGTTTTCTGGCTTTCAAATTTCAAATACCTGAAGGGCAAACCCAAAAGGAAGTACATCCCATCTTTATCCCTGTTCTTTTATTCGGAATATCCTGAAAGATTGCTGTGGAACAGTTGTTAATGGTTAACAGAAGGTGTGTAGTTGCATCTCTATTATGAGAGGTGTGAGCATAGGGCTCACCTGTAAATAGTCTCCACCTATTGGAGTGAAATATCGACGTAGTTTGGTACAGCGCCAACATCTGCCAACCTGGAGCTGTGTCATAACCTCAGCTTGCTTTCCTGCACTTCGTTTTTTTTTTTTCCCTCTGGGTTTGATTTCATGGGTTTGATTCATGCATAACGGTGCATGGATTGACCACGTTTCTTCATAGAGTATGCTTACACGGGTTAAATTTCTACATCAAGGGGCATATTCCAATACCTTTATTTTGGACAAGTGTCAGCAATAAGTAAAACATTATTTATCTTAATAGCCAAATTGAAGGTGGGAGCTTGACATAATGGAAGAAGTGCTGGACCAGGGGTCACTGGGCCTGAGTTCTCTGCCCGATGCTGCTGCTAACCCACTGGTCTTATCCTCAAGCAAGTCTGTTCACCAGTCTGGGTCTCAATTCCCCCAAGGGTAGATTGGACTGGGCCACTGGGTCCTGGGCAGGGTGAACGAAAGGAGACGTTTCAAGTAATTAGAGCTTATCAGAAGCTAAAGGAAATTTTGAAAAGGTGAGTCACTTATCATTGGAGGCATTCAAGCAGCATGTGTGTAAGGATGTCTAAATGAGAACTAGAATTTTGGTGACTGATAGGGTGTCTCCCAATAACATTATAGGACAGGGACAGTCTATACTATCAGTTCAGCCTCTCATAGCCCCAGAAAAAGACCAAGTGTTTTGAATCATTTCCCAATTTAAAAAAAAGGATGCATGCTCAAGTCATATCAACTGTTTCAGATCGGCTTCACCTGCTGGGCACAACCGTAGACATCTCTGAGCAGGTGGGACAAAAACAAGAGCAATGTAAACCGGATTCAGATAAGGCCAGGTGTTTGATCAGAGTTAGCTATCAAAGCTCATCACTTCAAGCCCAAACCCACTGGTGGCTCTTTGTTCCAAAACACAGTATCACCACGCTTGAACACACTCGCCTTCCCGCAGTCTTCTATATCCTATGGTGATCATGATGGCCTAATAACTATTACTGTGGAAAAAACTTCTTGGGCCACCCAAAGAATTGCAACTGTACAAATTCTCACTACACAGAAGAAAAAAATTCTTTTTCTCAACTACTCATGGGGACTTTGTTTTGGAAAACATTAGAAATTTGTAGAATGCTATTTCAGCACTTTTTTTAAACTTCGGTTGATATATATTCTTTAAAAGAATTTCTCTTCATAAATTAGTACTGAAAAAATCGTTTTATTTGTTATCTAGACATCTAAATGGTGGTGTGTAAGCCATGTTTTTTTAAAAGCCTGTATTTCTGAAGTTGGAGCTATATTAGCAAGTATCTTTCTAGGGCTGGCTGTCAAAATGCCATTGATACTAAGTCACCAGCAAAGATTTAGTCCTAAAGAAAAAGCTTCTAGGTGTTTCATTTCCATAACCGAAAACCCATACAGGTGCCAATTCAGTTACACTGAAGGGACCATGCAGATATGTACAACTGGGATGAAAAATGTCTTTTAACTTTTTTTCAAATTGACTAAGAAAATATTCTTTCTGGAAAAATACACAATTCTCAGCTGGAAACTTTTGCCCCTTTGTCAGAAAACTGATGCCGAAAACAATCCTTAAGAATGAAAGAATATTTAAGAAGCATACTTAATCTAACTTTTGGGAAAAAGAACAGACTAGAGGAAAAGTAAAGAAGAAACACAGACTTCCTTTTCATGTAACACTGAACAGAGTACACCTAGAGTATTTCTGTGAATCAGATATCCTTCAAGGCAGAGATTTCCTCTTAATATTTGTTATTAAGGGCGCCTGGGTGGCTCAGTGGGTTAAAGCCGCTGCCTTCGGCTCAGGTCATGATCCCAGGGTCCTGGGATCGAGGCCCACATCGGGCTCTCTGCTCAGCAGGGAGCCTGCTTCCTCCTCTCTCCTCTCTCTCTGCCTGCCTCTCTGCTTACTTGTAATCTCTCTCTCTGTGTCAAATGAATAAATAAAAAAAAAAAAATTAAAAAAAAATATTTGTTATTAAGAGGATTTCCTCGGGTGCCTGGGCGGCTCAGTGGGTTAAAGCCTCTGTCTCGGCTCAGGTCATGATCTCAGAATCTTGGGATCGAGTCCTGCATCAGGCTCCCTGCTCAGCAGGGAGCCTGCTTCCTTCTCTCTCTCTGCCTGCCTCTCTGTCTACTTGTAATCTCTCTCTCTCTCTGTCAAATAAATAAATAAATAAAATCTTTTTTAAAAAAAGAGGATTTCCTCAAATATATATTATGTATTTACATTTCCAATCACCTTATGAATGTCTCGCTCCTAATTTGGCCACAGGTTCTATGAGAAGAGACACACAATACATGATCAGTGTTTGTCAAATGAATGGCATAACATGATATGAAACTTCTAGTTGGTAATTAGAGAAGTAAATAGTCTTGTCTTTGTGTCTCCAAAGGAGAGATGGAATCTCAAGGGAAGTTTGAGACTCACTCTGAAGTAGGTCATCCAACATCAGAGCTGTCCAGTTATTGACTTGTGTGTCTTGGCAAGCAACAAGGTCCATGTCAGTGGGAAGCTCACACAGAAGCCAGAAAACCCTCGGTCAGTCACGGTTGAGGGGAGGAAGCAAGTCTGAGATGATTCTGAATTCCAATGAAATCCAGGAATGCAATGAGAGCAGAACTAAATAAGAAGCTGTTTACTGGAGGGCAGCGGTTCTCGAGTTTAAACACACCTAGGAATCACCTGCAGGCTTGTTAAAACACGATAGCAGGGCTCCACTTCCAGCTTTCTGATTCAGTAGGTTTGGAGTGGAAAATTTGCTGGTGCTGCTGGTCTGGGGACCACTCTTTAAGGTAAAACATCAATTCCCCAAGTGTGTTTCTCTTGCCACTGGAGAAAGCATATGATATTAGGCAGTAGGTGGATAGAGCATTAAGTACTGTTGGATCATATGGTTAAAAATGTGTTCTCCTTTCATTTTCTATTTTAATCACTGTTATTTACGTTGAAGAAAAGAACTTAAATAAGTGTTAGTGGGCGCCTGGGTGGCTCAGTGGGTTAAAGCCTCTGCTTTCGGCTCAGGTCATGATCTCAGGGTCCTGGGATCGAGGCCCGCATCGGGCTCTCTGCTCAGCAGGGAGCCTGCTTCCTCCTCTCTCCTCTCTCTCTGCCTGCCTCTCTGCCTCCTTGTGATCTCTCTCCCTCTGTGAAATAAATAAATAAAATCTTTTAAAAAAATAAATAAATAAATAAATAAACAAATAAATGATCTCTCTCCCTCTGTGAAATAAATAAATAAAATCTTTTAAAAAAATAAATAAATAAATAAATAAACAAATAAATAAATAAATAAATAAGTGTTAGTTCATCTTCGAAACCTTCCTGACATTTGGTAATCTCTATTTTATAATAAGAAAAGAACAGATCTTGAGTTCACAATCTTTTGCTAGAAACACGATTATCTTAGTGAGGTCCTCCAAGAAGCAGACCTTGAGGTGAGGATCAAATAAATGCACACTTTTCATCTGGCCGATGCAGGTAGATTGACAGGGAGTGATGATACAGGGATGGGGGTGAAAGGCAGCCAAGGAGGAATGTGTTTTAGCCACTAAAGCTTAATCTCACACGAAACCTCTGGGAAATGGTGTCAATGTGCTTCAGAATTATCCTGGACAAGCAGGGTGTATTAATACTCCCACAACCATCATCGGTGAAGGGCCGTCCACAGGGGACCATGGTTTCCCAGGTACCTCCAGCCCACTGTGCTTGTAAGCACAGTCGATTATAGCAGACCCAGGGGAGCCCTCCAAAGACGACGCAGGGTCATCACTGGAAGTCAGGACAGTGTACACAGAAAGGGTGAGGGGGTCTGCAGGAAAATGAGAGAAACAGTGACGGTATCTCTTCCAACTATCCACCTGAAATCCGATATATTGTTTCGTATGCGTCCCATTTGGTTTTACAGCTACCTTCTATTGCTTGTGGGTGACACTGGTTTCCACTTACATTTTTGTTTCTTTGTAAAATAAATTTATTTAAAGAAAACTAATTGATCTAAAGAAAAGTGCTAGGCAGATAATGCTCCAGATGGCACGAGAAGGTGGCGAGAATCACAAAGGTGGTATTCAGATGATTGAAGCTTGGGAGACACTGGCATAATGGCTTAAACCAGAGGTTGGCATTCCCCCCCCCCTTTTTTTCCTGTAGAGATCCATTTAGCAAATATCTTAGGGTTTTTGGACCACAAGGTCATCATCACGACTACCTAACTCTGCTGTTGTAGCACAAAACTGTCACAGACAATACGTGCATGATTGTGCATGGCTGTTTTCCAAGAAAAAGAATTTATGGGCACCCAATTTGAATTTCATATAATTTTCTCTTGTCACAAAATAGTATTCTTCTTTTGATTTTTTTTCCCCAACAATTAAAAAAAAAACGTAAAAACCCTTCTCGGCTCAGAGGTCATACAAAAACAGGCAGCCAGTCAGATAGTTGACCATCCCAGTTCAAAGTATGGCATTGGTATCTGTCCTAGTCCTACTGATTACCAGTTATAAGCCATTGGACAAATCACTTACTTTTCTTAACCTCAGAGTCCCCATTTGTATAACAGGGATCAGCATAATACCAGCCTCACAAGGTTGTTGCAAAAAAAAAAAAAAATGAAAATGAACACTTAGGAAGCAAGTGCCCCGTGAGTTCACAATATAATTCTTAACCAGCTCTTGTGACAAGGTCGTCTCCAGCGTGGCAGTGCCCAGTCACTGGAGGCTGGATGTGTCCTTCTCTATGAAGGCAGCTAAGCACCTGGGGACTGATCTCCTCTACTTTGGGATGTGGTTACAGAAATTATTCCTCTTCTCTACAGGCTAGAGCCCTGAAAGCTGAGTCTCAGAATGCCTGGAGTGGCTGATACCCACCCATCTCAGAGGTCTGGAATTGAGAGGAGGTCAAGCTCAAATGTGCAGTCCATCTAAATAAAATCTTCAAAATTAGTGTTTTGAACTTTGCAGAATTATGTTGCTGACAGCAGTGGGTCTCTAACATTAAAATACCTAGAGTCACTTGCAAAACTGCAGATCTAGGTGCCTCCTTCAAAACATCTCTAGTCAGTAGGTCCAGGCATCTGCATTTTAACTAATGTCCGGGCGATTCTAGTGCAAATGGTTCATGGAGAGCACTTTGGGAAACTCTGCAAAGACGAAGTGCAATCCACTCAGGTGAGCACATCCCTCTGAAATCCCTTTTAAGAGCTTTTCTTATCTATTTAAATGCCTTCTTGGCAGAAAGACGTGGATTACAGTATTTGCTATGCGTGCCAATAGAAAGGTCTCTGCCAGCCTATTTACTACTTCTGTCCTCATTCTTTTCTATTCCTTCTGAACCTCCTGGGTTAGAAAACAGTTTATACAGAACTCTCCACTTCAGATATCATGTGCTGATTATCATATTCAATTAAGCATCCTAGTGCAATCTCAAAGGACATGGGCTATTTACAGCTTGGATGGAAATTCTTGAGCAGAATCTGCATCTTTACTGGACTAATAAGAAGTCACCTCGCAAAAAACTGCTGCAGACACTTTCCCTCCAATAGTTCCTAAATAAACCCCTCGGGGAAAAAGATTTATCTAGAGCCATTGATTTTAGACGGGCCCATTTAATGAAGAAGAGAAGAATCCTGTTGAACTAGCAGGAGAGGAGCAAGGCAGATTTCTATAACTGATATTTGTTGAGCACATACTAAGTACCAATCCCTTCACCCATGTTACCTCATTGCATCTTCACACCACACTCTGAAGGAGTGCAGCAATTATACCCGTATCACAGATGAAGAAACTGAAGCATAGAAAGGAGCCATTGTTGGGCGCCTGGGTGGCTCAGTGGGTTAAGCCTCTGCCTTTGGCTCGGGTCATGATCTCGGGGTCCTGGTATCGAGGCCCGCATCAGGCTCCCTGCTCAGCGGGGAGCCTGCTTCCTCCTCTCTCTGCCTGCCTCTCTGCCTACTTGTGATCTCTCTCTGTCAAATAAATAAATAAAATCTTAAAAAAAAAAAGAAAAAGAAAAAGAAAGGAGCCATTGTCCAGGGCCACACCAGGCAGTGGCTTTGGAACACAGACCTTAAATCACTAGGCTATCCCATAAAAGATCTCAATAGCCCGGAATCTCAACTTTCTGAGCTCAATTTTATTAACTAGGTATTTATGTAGCTCCTCAAAACTCACGGTGTTTTTGAAAGAGGCTGTTCTCACCAAGGCCCCACTTTGTTCTTGGAACCATGTGACTCTGAGTTCCTCGTTTTGTTTCTACAATCCCCAGGTTTCCAGCTGTTCAGTATAGTGAAGGTACCCAGCCCACCTGTGTTACAGATCTACTATTACTCATAAAGTTCAGATAAGATGACATACACGAAAGTCCTCTGAACAATGTGAAAAGTTATCTAAACTGCTAATTCTCCAGCCTGTCATTGTCATAAATTACCCTAAGTTGTTGACAGTGTATTAATTTTGTAAAATCTTCCATGTCAAAAATTAGATATTCCAGAGATCCGGGTTAGCTTGTAAAGTACCAATCCTGCAGATCTTTGTAGAGCAAGGAAATCACTACCTTTACTCACACAGTAGACTATTTATCATGGGTCAATGCAATGGAAATTTCAGGAGCGTGAGAATTAGATGACCTGGGTGCTGGTCATTTCCCTGCCACTAACTGACCTTGAGTGAATCCTTCCCTTTCCCCTTCCAGGAGACATAATGTTGCTTGATGCTCGAGAAAGGGTTGGGAGTCAGACCACCAGTGCTAAATCTCAGCTCCATCCCTCCACAAGAGGTGGTGACCTTGGGCAAGTCATGTCAACGGTTTTGGTCTCAGTTTCCCAATTATAAAAATGAGAATAAGAAACTTACTTTGAAATCATCCAAATAATGGACTGGCAAATGGATAGAAGGGTGGATAGATAGAAATATGACAAAGGAAGTCAGTAAAACGTTAACTGTGGGAACTGTATGGTGAGTATATGAGAGTTCGCCATACAATTCTTTCAACTTTTCTCTTAAATGTTTGGGGTTTTTTTATGATAAAATGTTGGGAAATAAAAAAGACAAGTTTGTTGGAAGAGTTGGATGAGATACAGAGCTTTCAGCACTGTTCACAATAAGTGCTTGGCCTATATGATCGATATTATTTACTGTACAGATAAAAGAGAAGACAAGATGATGGATCTCCTCAGCTTCAACGACTGGTGAGTCGGAGTGATGCTAAGGTGAGCCAGAGCCTGACACGCATGAGCAGGAGGAGAAGCCAGGCCACATGGCAGAGAAACCAGATGGACAGAGAGGAGCCAGGATGCAGCCACAGACGTCTCAGAAACCAAAAGGTAAGCACAAATGGAAGCAGCAGGGCCCCGTGCAGGGAATGCCGCACATGGGGGGGGGGGGACCTTGAAAATAAAAGCGGGTCATCTTTATCACCTGCCACATTAATGTGTTTCTCTATCAGGCATCCCTTTGGTAGGAGGAAAGCATTGGATATAAAGTCAAACCTGAGATCAAATCTTGTCTCTGCCACTCTAGTTGTGTGGTGCAGGAGACCTTCATTCCAGTGTCCACCAGACCACTTGTACCGGGAATATCTACCACTCCAATAGGGAGCCCCGTGGCAACGATGTGTCTGCTGTGCCCACTTGGCCATAAGTGACTGGGCCAGTCTGATTCTCTCTGCTGAGAGTTAGAACCGAGAGACGCATCCTTAAGAGTGCGTCACGTCCCTGGCAGAGAAAGGGCCGTGAGCTCCTGGAGCTGAGTTCTCTGGTGATGTCCTGGTTCTCTTTCTTCCTGGGGTCTAGTTCCCTGAATACATGAGAAAAGCCCCATTATCCTTCTAGTAATTTCCAATTTTTGCCAAAGCAAGCCAGTATTGCCTCTTATTATGGATCCATAAAAGTACATATTTCATAATACAATTAGCCTAACTGACACAAGAGTTTTCTTCAAGTTTCCAGGCCTTGGTTTCTCTGTCTGTAAATGAGAGAAACCCACCTTCTCCCAGGGTTTTGATATACAAATCGAAGAAGGCCAGGTGTGCACAATGCCACAACACCTGGTAAATATTCAATAAACATTATTTAAATAATGAGTTTCTGAGGTTCACAACCGCTAGGTCTTTCTGAGCAGGTACTTGGAGTCACTTTGTTCATGTGGGCATGCATGGTTGTGCAAAAAGAGGCAGAAGCTGTGTCAAGAAGAAGGAAGGGGTTGATGGAGCTCAAAATCTGGTTTGAAAAGAAACTGATCAAGATTTTTAAAAATTTCATTGGTTACATGTAAATGTTCTGACTTGAGTTTCTGTTGGGCTCCTTCATCAGGCTAATGTTGATTTGAAGGCAGAAAAAAAAGTCGCAAAGCAACTACAAGGAAACCAAAGCTGGATGGACAGATAAGAAACCTTTCTTAATCTCAGAGGGACTGGTCAGAAGGTATCTGGCAGCAGATAAGATGTTTAAGGACTTTTCATTTGGATTATCCTGTGAGTAATGAGGGATTTTATCATTCCAACGGAAGTAGCCGTGGGGCGGTATGAGGAGTAGGGAGAGCAAAAAGATCTAAGATCAGAATTAACCTAACCTAGAAGTACCATAGTTCAGAAAAGGCAAAGGCTTTTCTGAAGTTCAGAATGAGAGGTAAAGCTTAGAGTCTTCAAGGGAGATGTGAGCTAGTCCTGAGCAGTGACTGTTCTTTCAATCTTTGCTCTACCCATTGGTTCTCATAAATCCAAATGCTTAGCTACCTAAGCATAGGTAGCTAAAAATATTTAGAATATTTTTATTATTATTATTAAAACATTTCAGGTGGATGGGCTGTGAGCTTTATTCAGTTACCTCAGTCCTAACCCTGTGGACCTCAGGCTGTGGGTCGTGGACCAGAAGCATCAGCATCACCTGGGATCGTAATCAGAAATACAAATTCTCAGACCTTAAACCAGGGGCACTGGATTAGAACCTCTGGAGATAGGACCAGCCATCTGTGTTTCAGCCCATCCTGTAGATGATTCTGGAGCTCAAAGTTTGAGAGCTGCTGTCTTAACCAGTCTATGAAGCTTGCAAAACCGAAGCTCTATGATTTATTTGCTCGCAGCTATCCAACCCGTGGCTTTGTTGCTACAGGGTCTTAGAAGCAGCAGTGAGCCTTCTCGGGCTTGAATTGTCAAGCTTAATAGTAATGGGTAAGGTCGTAATTTTCACCCTAGCAATAGCCTACTTGCATTTACATTGCACTTTACGTCCCTCTGTCCTAATGTGTACCACCTTCTAGTGCCTCAGTAGCATGAAAACATAATGCACCACGTAAGAACAAGAGAACAGTCTAAGAAGACAGGAGGAGGGAGTTGATAGAAATATGGCAACTTCAGTTGTGGGGACTAAAGAGATATCTAAAGTTTCCATGACGGTGAGGACTTCCTGGAAAATGAAATGCCTCATCTATTGTTTGCTCCTCTTCTCCATCCTTCCTTTCCCCTGAGCTCCCTCTGCCCCCAATGTACCCAGCCCTGCCACCATCCCTCTTCCCCTGCTTACACCTTGGAGCTCTTTCTGAATAACGTGAATGACAAAGAGAGAGGAGAAGACAAAGGGAGAAATTACATTATTACAAATGAACACAACTGCCAACTTCAGTTTCTAGCCTTCCCAGAAACAGGCTCTGTTCTACAAACCTAACTAGGAGCTGTTTAAGTTCATTTCCACCCTGTAACATCAAGATCCCATTCATGGAAGAGAGTTTAATGTGGGGGCTCAGAACAGACTCTGGAGTCAGACCCAGCTCCACCTGCTTCACAGCGCAGAGAACTCGAAACACGTTATCCCACCTCACCTCTCGAAGTCTGAATCACCTCATCTCTTCCAAGGGGCGGGGGTATACAAGTATCTCTCTCATGGGACTCTTAATGAAGATTAAATGAGATCATCCACATAAAGCATTTAGAACCGTGCCTGGCACAAAATAAGGGCTGGATTAATGTGAGCTATTAGGATTATTATGATAATGTCTCCAAAATGCTTCTCAGCCTTCAGCAACATCTTGAGCATTTCCAGGCATAGCAACAAGACAGTGAGAAACCAGGCGGGATAAAGGTAAATGTGTGAGGGTGGTTGAGCTGGAAGGGGATAGAAACCAGTCAGTAATACACAAGTTCAACTACTTATTTAATTACTTTGTTAGGAGATGTTTGGGTACAAGGCCACAAGACTTGTGTTTGAATTATAGCAGTGGTTCTCAACAGGGATTGGGGGTAGGAAAGGATTTTGTTCCCCAAGGACACATTTTGGTCATCATAACTGGTGGTTGCTACAGGCATTTAATGGGCACCAGAGATGCTGCTAACCAGCCAGTGATGCACAGGACAGTCCCTCACAACAACAACAAAAAATTATCCAGCCCAAGATGTCAATAGTACAAAGATCTGAGAAACCCTGAATTACAACATTATGGGAAGTTATCTTAATAAGACTTAACACACTTTTTTCAATTTTCAAAAAAGGTGATGGCATAGAAGATTCTGGCACTTGATGGGAGGTGGGAATAGGTGACCTCTAAGATTCCTTCAAGCCAAAGGCTTAATGTGGGCAGTTGACCCTCAACCACAAATTTAAGTCAATGGTGTATTTCCACCCCTCGCCCCTTTGCCTGGATCCTTTCCCTAAAGACACGCCGAACTTTTTAAAAAGATGGTTAGGTATTGAAAGACAACCGTTAAGTCATGAAGGGAAATGTTTCTCACTGAAAGAACACCAATGACAATCGGAGACTTGTAAAGCTGGAAGAAACCTTATAAACTGATCTAGCAACAAGATTCCAGTCGAAATCTTCTATCAAATTTCACAGATGAAGAAACCGAAATTTAGAAAGGCCCAGAGACTCCATCTAGGTCACAGAATGCTACCCCCCTCAGAAGGTCCAGATCCTTCCAAAGAACTTACTTAACCTGTTAGTCAGACAGCGATAATATCAAGGGTCTTCTCTGTGTGTGTGCTTGGCATTTTTTCAGTGATCACAGTCTTCACTGTTCCTACCTCGGAAATCCCTGAATGTGGGGTTCACCTGATAAGGGGGTGGTCGTGGGAATAAAAAACAAACAAAATTAGATAAGAGAAGTACTGAGGAAAAAACATAAACCCTGCCCACTGATCCCACAGCTGTGGCTCCCAATGATGAAGAGGAGATAGAAGTAGGTGACTTCAGTTCCCAGCCAAGTGACTTGGGGCACAGGGCGGTTCAATAACAGAAGGTGGGGGAGGGTCAGGAGGTGGGGAGCAGGTGGCTTCTGCTGGGTTTCAAGTGCTGTCCTTTCATCAGAAAACCTGGGGAAGGGGCTGAGGGGATGAACAGTGTCAGGGAGGCCCAGGAGAAGTTGAGTGGAAGGAAACATAATGGATTTGTTGGTGGTGAGGCCACTGTGGCCCCTGGAAGGACCAGCTTTAAGAAATAAAATCCAGATAACTCAGAGGAACCAAGAGCACCACTGTCCTCTGGGCCCTCAGCTGACAACTGAGGTGCTCAGCCGGCGCTGAAGTGAGAACTCCCCCAAGTTCCCGCAAGCTCGGAGGTCAACCAGTTCTCTTGGGGCATAAAAGGCAACCTGCTCCACTGTGCGATAATAATGATGCTCACAATATTTCCCAGGATGGGTGGGGGAGGTGATGCAAACACAAGAGAGTTTGGGGTAAGAGTGGATGGGAAAAATAGATTAAAAAATAGACTTTAAAAAATGACTTAAGAATGCTGAACACTCTCTTTACTTTTTACTAATTTTCACCACCTCATCAATTCCTGGGTGAAAGCTGCTCCTCAGAACCGAACGAGTCTCACCCCCTGTCCTGACTTTTTCCCTCTTTCTAGGGCACGGCATCCGTCACAGTGTCCTTTCCCTTCACCACCTGTGCTCCTTCCCGAGCAGCACACAGCAGCGCCTCCCTCCCCGTGGAGGCCAAGTTCCCCTACGCAGACGGGCAGACGCTGGGGTCCCACCCAGGGAGCCCGGCTCAGTAACATCTGGCCAAGAAGGGCAAGCCCGCCTCAGTGTCCTGACATCGGAACCTGCCTACGAAACATTTTCTCCTTCGTTTTAATGGACCAAACGGGCAATCAAGCCCACGTTTTCTCTTAACCTTGCCCTCTAGGGAGAAGAGCTGGTGGCCACCACCTCTCGGTCTCCGCGGCCGCCTCTTCCAAAGGCAACTAACGGCCCAGTGCCACACGCCGGGGAGCACGCTGAGGGGAAACGCTCCTGAAACCCGTACTGGGCTTCTGTGGAAGACAACTGCAGGAAGCCAGTCCCGGCAGTGACCGTGACCGCTTCACGCCGCCCAGCGAGCCCACACGCCCGCGGTCACTCACACGCGCAGCCAGGTATGCACTAAGAACCTCCCTGTCCTGTCACACACAGACACACACGGTGAGAGGGAGTGACACTCTCTCGGCCACACACCCAGGACCACGCTTCCAGTCCACACACACGCGTCCAGGTACACACACGGTTAGGGATGCGCTGCCCACGTTACGTCTCTCTCTCGCTCTCTCTCTCGCACGCACACACCCACCCACCGTGGGCGGACAAACAGGCAGTTCCACAAGTACTCACGCACACAAGCGCAGGGCACGCGCTCCGACCCCGCGGCGGCCCCACGCCGGACACGCCGGACGCGCGCCCCGCAGCGCACCCCCGGCCACCCTCCGCCCCC
>LNAC01000066.1:1471567-1548670 GCA_002007465.1 Ailurus styani
CTGCGCGGGCTCCACGCCCCCGGCCTCTACTGTCCCCTCCCCGGGCGCAGCGACGGCGACGGCGGCGGGGCGCACGGCGGAGTGGGCGGCCGGGCGGCTGCCAGGTCCTCGCCCCTCGGGGCTGGCCGCGGGGGCCTCCTCTGCCCGAGGGCGGCCCCGAGCCCGCGCCGGCTCCTGGGTGACCTTGGGCAAGTTGGTTAACCTCTCTGAGCACCCGTTTCCCCTCTGGGAAGAGAATAAATATAAAAGGTGAAGGCGCTGGTGGTACCAGTGCCAGGGGAAATCCTGCCCCTGTATAGCTTACTTCCTTCTCATGCCTCTGACTCTGCCGAGGGCCCGGTTAGTGTGAGAGCAGGGTTCAGAGGGAGCTCTCTAGTCCCAGAGATAGAGGGCTCCCAAGTTTTCCAGAGGCAGCGTTTCGTTGGCCTGGAATCTTCGTGAGGGATCCTGCCCCTATGTGTTAGTCCACTCTTGGCTTCCCTGATCTGGAGGTAGCCCGTTCTCCCAGCTCCGTCTGCTGGTGACCTCGAGCACCCGATTAGACGCAGGCCAAGCCTCTGCGCTCCCATCTGTAAAATGGGAACCAGAAAAGCACCAGCCGTGTTGAGACTCACCAGAGTTCCTGTCTGTGTGTCACTTAGTGAGTTGTCATTATCTGTGAGCAACTGTGGTAGAATGCAAAACATTTTTCCTCAACATATCTGACAAAGGCCTCAAATCCCAGGGACGAAACAATTCAAGAGTTAAGTAAGCCATGCTGGGAAGGAGCAAAGAGGGTCTGCCTTTGGGGAGACAGGAGAGGGGGTGTCCCAGGGGGCACAATTCACCCCTACAAGGACCACCGAGGCTGCCTGGAAGCCGGACAAAACAGAGAAGCTGTGACAGTAATTAACCTCTGAAAGCAAAAAAATCTTCCAAGACTCTTAAAAATTATTAACTTATAATTGTGAGCAAACCCCCGAGTGAACTGGAAATTTAAATTAACCAACCTATTCATGCCAGAAACTTGAGCCGGTCCCTTTCTCAGCTTATCTGTTGATATGCCTCTCATTTCTCCCTTCTTTCACCAGGCCCTGTCTGTCTTCCTCACGGTCTATATTTCTTCTCCGTCTTAACTTGTACACTCTTTCTCCTTTCTCCCCTTTCCCAAGTCGTTCTGTACATCTCTTCTTTACCTTCTTTGTGCCCTGTCTCTGTCTCAACACATCTCACTTCCAGTCTTTCCCACCCATTACTTCTCTCCCTCGCACGGATAGGTCTTGAATCTTTATTCATCTTATGTCCCCCATTCACAATCGAATAGTGGAAAAGCTGTAAGTTATTTCTCTAATGATAATAAGATCCAAAATTAAATTTATCAGGATGGTCCTGCCCTAAACCAAATACTCTTTTTAAAAAATTTTTTTCATTAAAAGATTTTATTTATCTATTTGAAAAAGAGAGAGATCACAAGCAGGGGGGATGGCAGAGGGAGAGGGAAAAGCAGGCTCCCCACTGAGCAGGGAGCCCCATGTGGGGCTTGATCCCAGGACCCTAGGGTCAGGGCCTGAGTTGAAGGCAGATGCTTAACCGACTGAGCCACCCAGGGGCCCCCCAAGTACTCTTGATAAATGACACCATTATCGTCACACTCATGGGAGCACACAGCCTGAGTCTTGAACCACGGTACCTCTGTTCTTTTCCTCCCCACTCTGCCACAAGCATCTGTCCTTTCCCTCCTATTCCTACTGGACTCAGTCATATTTTTTTCTGGAATCATAAAAAGGGCCTTCTACCTGGTCTCTGCCTTCTAGCCCATCCTCCTTCCTGGTATCAGCCAGCATGCTTTTTCTCGGGCAGATCACGGTGGTGTCACTCCTGAGTGATAAAACCTAATGCCCCTGGAAGGCAGAAAGCAGCTTCCCAAAGATAGCGGTGTCCTAATCCCCAGAACATGTGCATATGTTACCTCGCAGGGCAAAAGGGACTTTGCAGTTGTGATTAAGTGAAGGGCCTTGAGATGGGAGATTATCCTTGATTGTACAGATGGGTCCCTCAAGTGTCCATAAAAGTAGAAGCGAGAGGCACAAAAGGAGATCAGAATGATGAGCTGAGAAGGACTTGAGCAGCTGTTACTGGTCTTGAAGATGGAAGAAAGCATCCCAAGACAATGAATGCAGTTGGCTTCCAGATGCAGCAGAAGGCAAGGAAACACATGCTCTCCTGAAGTCTTCAGAAAGAAAGGCAGCCCTGCAGATGGCTTGATTTTAGTGCAATGAGATTCACGTCAGACTTCTAGGCTAGAGAAGTATAGGACAACAATAAATTTGTGTTGTTTGAATCCACTAAATAACTTGTTGCATTAGCAACAGCTAACTCACAGTGCATCACTTCTATTTATGAAGGTACGCGCCAATGCCTTATCTTGCTATGAACAGCAATCCTATTGTCAGCCACCTTGCTTCACCCAAAGGGTTTCAAGTGGTCTGTCTGTTCCATGTACACCTTCTCTTCTTCTATCATCTGTACCTGTGCATGATGTCTTCTCCAGAGTGCCCTCCCCCGCACATTGGCAGCCCTAACACTTGTCAGCGCTCCTGGGTTCCATGAATCTGTTCCCTATCTCTCCCTTCTTTGATTCTCCAGAACTTCGTATTTGTCTGCGTGTATCCCATTTCAGATAATGCTTTCTAGTGGGAGACAAGGGATAAGACTGAGAACAGGACTCCAAATGCCCAGGTTGATCCCGTTCCTGGCTCTCTGCTCTCACAACACCATGTTCATCTCTCTACTGTAGCCGTCACCGCCACCCTGTGCTGTTTGCAAGTTATTTGTGGGTCCGCATGGCACACTGGATGGCGAGCGCCTCCAAGGTGGAGAGCGGGTCTTACCTCCCTTTCTGTGTCCCTGCCCCTAGCTCCGTGCCAGGCACACAGTAGGGACCCAATAAGTGCTTTGAATGGATAGATGAAGAAAGCAAGTGCAGTGTCTGATTGTGTTGAGCAGACAGGCTATTAATAAATATTTCTTGCACCATCTGTCTCTATTTAGTTGGGGTGATCGATAGAAATACCTCTGTTAATGCAATGTGGTTTTAAATAGGGTGCACTGATGCTTAGCTTGAACCATAGACTTTTCTTTCCTTTATTTATGTTTGTTTGTTTCTGTTTTTGTTTTGCTTTTACTGAAAAAGGGTCACACAACAAAAGGGCTCTTCTTTTTTTTAATCAATCCTATTGAAAAGGGGCTATTATTTCAAGTAAAATCATTATAAACATGAAAACTCTTTGGCCCAACAATTCTACTTCTTAAAATGTGTCCTAAGGATAGTAAGTCTGTGTACACAAAGATTTACCTAAGAGCATGTTCACTACAGCAAGATCTTTTGTAAGATTGAATCATTGGAAATAACCCAAATGTCTAACAACAGATTAGCTAAATATATTATCTCTACCATGAGATACTACCCAGGTATTAAACATGATTTTGTGAATTGGTATCTATTATATAGAAAGATTCATGTGAATATTTTTACATTCTTTATTATGCTTACCTGTATTTGCTAACCACCATACGACAAGCATATATTTAGAAGTTAGGTTCAATGATTTTTAAAACTAGCTTTGCCTCCAGAAGGAACATTATATAAAACTTCAGTATTTTTCCAAGTTCCAAGAAAACCTATCTACAGATGAGCTTCAATTCTCTGATTATGACAAAAGCAAAGTCACAAAAGTCTTGAAATACAGCCCAGGCCTGTCTTCATTCTATTAATCCATTCACTCTAGGAATTTTTATTGTACCCTCTCTATTAAGGCCTTTGGTAGCAAGCAACAGGAAAGGACTTTAGCTAACTTAAGCCAAAGGGAAATTATTGGAATACTATTTAAAGACTCACAGAATCCCCGCGATGCTGGGAGCCAGGGTTGGAGAAGCAGTTACCCAGAGAGCTCCGGAAAACCAAAAAGCAGAAATTGCAGCAACTGCATCACAGAGAAACTCCATCAGGATGATGTGCCATCCCTCCTGACACAGGGAACGGCCTCTGCCAGTCTCCATCCTTGGGTCACTCACCCAAGGTCAAAGTCACTGGAATATACACTAGTCTGGCCCAGCCTAGCTTTGTGTCTCCTCTTTCACCCATTCTGAATCAGAGATGAAGAAGGGAAAGCATCGGATCCTTCCACCAAGACTGCATGCTATGGAGGAGATTTTATTGCCCCAGTAAATTTGGGGAGCCGTTAGGAAGGTAAAAGGGAAGCTGGCAAAAAGGCAGTGTAAGGATAATAAGTGGCCACTACAAGTCCCTGCCACATGCTGTTCCAGGGTCCAGGCCCGATTTCTCTGCCAGGAACCCTCCGGTACGAATAGCTCAGAGAAGATACCGGGCCCAACATGCAGCTCAGAGGAGATGAAGAAGTCCTCGATTCTATTAGGACATTGATAAACTTGAAATATGTGAAGGTTTTCTTTGGCTAATTTCTTCCAGTCTGCAGAAACAAATACATACTATTTTTCTCTTCTGGTTGTCTACGCTTGGCTTGTGTGGTACACACATCCTCAGATGTATTTATTGCCCAACAGCCTGTCATGGGGGGAATACCTTATCAGCACCACACCATAGGAGTTATCTTAAAAGTCTCAAAGCTTGTTCTAAGCTTCTTTCACTTTGGGTGTCTTCATTACGGAATGAAGCTGTGTGTGTGAGAGAGAAAGAGAGAGAGAGAGAGAGAGAGAGAGAAAGTAGACAGAGAACTCTTCTTTGTTCAGTGAAGATGGAAATTAAATTCCAAATCCAAATTGCTGAAATAAATCAGTGCTCCCCTTCGCGCTCACAAACACGAAGCCTGCATACCTTCCATCCACTTAACTGCTGCTAAAAATTTAAACAGTTGAACAAAGAGTTTTAACCCAGCTGCAAAGGCACAGAAACCAAACTGTGGATACCTTTCCTAATAATGAAACCAGGGTGGGCTGGCTTCATTTTAGCCAGCTGCCCAGAATAAGTGAGACCCTAGCACAAGACACCGTGGAATCCGCAGGCACACGGGTCATTTACAGGAGTCCTCAGTTTACCTTATAGCCAACCGTTCTGTGTTGGGGAAACGACTTCAAACAATACTTCCTCTAAATGAAGTTGTGAAACAGAGAACGCTTGGCAATTTGTTGTTTGCAAGAGTGGGAGCTCCACAAGAGGGCCGTGTTTATTCTCATTTTGTACCACATCCCGGACTGCATGGTTATCTCTCATTCCCCAAACCCAGCTCAGACCTGATGAGAGGTCTTGTGGCTCAGCCCCTGTCCTCCCGGACTCTGCGTCCTCTCCCAGGGCAGCTCACAGGCTCTCCTCTCCCGCTGTGCTCTGGCCACAGGGCACTTCAGGGCTCAACTCAGAGACAGCCCCCTCTCTGGCCTGGGTCTTGCATTTGCTCTTTTGTAGACCTGAAAGGCTTCTCCTCTGCTTCAGCCTAAATATCTCTTTTACAGCATGGTTTCCTCTTGACCCCTTATCCCCATCCTGTGATTTTCTGTCCTGGCACTGTTTATGTAACTTATGGCCCTTATCTCCCTCTGTAACTGATTCATTCATGTATTTTTTTTTTTTACCTGCTTACTTTCTGCCTCCCCAGTAAAACATAAGCAGCTCGAGGCAAGAGACTCTGCACTTGAGAAAGAACCTGACCTAGAGCGGAGGCTCCCTTGGCAAGAGCTGAAAAATGGGAGGACGACCCAGACAATTGGATTTGCATTCAGAGCTTTCCTGCTTTCCAAGAAGTAACGTGGCCTAGGAACCAAGGGCCCCTGGGGGCCAAAGGAACCCACATCCCCGTGGATGAAAGGATGATCTCTCATTTCTATGGGAGGCTGTGGCTTCAAGAGAAGTAGACTCCGCTGCAGGAGGCATTGGAAAACAGAACAGGTGGTTCAGACGCACTGGCTTCCTCTGTCAGCAACCAAACCATGGGAGAGGAGCCACAGGAGGAGAAAAGCCGCCGGTTGCCTCTCACCAGGAAAGAGGTACCCGGAAGTCAGTCTAGCCTAAAGGGAATTAACAGGATTAGGCAAGAGAATATGAGACCACATAGAGTCAAGATAGGGTGTTCTTAGTAACTCGCTATGTGGCAAAGTCTTTATGAACCAGCTGTTTGAACACTGAAAAGCCAACGGCCTGAAGCAGCAGAGAATAGAGGCGGATAAAGAGTGACCCAGCAGAGTTATCGCGTCCTGATAAGAGGCTCTGGCCCTTTTTTGTGTTTAGCTGTTCTTTGTCCTCTAGTCTTCCTGGTATTGTTGGATTTAATCTATTTACATTTGAAAAGGCCATTAATGAATTCATGTTTTACTATCAATAAAAATCAAGTAAATGAATATTTAGTCTATTGAGAAGGAGAACCAAAAAATAAAGTCTTGGGAGAACAGCCGGATCGGGGACAGACGGTGTGAGTGTGACCTGCCAGGCAAAACTCTGGCACAACTGAAATTTTACAAATTACTTCTAAATTTATAGGTAGTAAAATTTGTTGGGTTTTTTTTGGTGTGGAGTTCTGTAAGTTTGGGCAAATTTATAGAATTATATGACCACGACCACATTCAGGATAAGGCAAAACTGAGTTTTAACATAGATAGGGGTATTTTAGGGTAAATTAATTTTATTTTTTTCAAAGATTTTAATTATTTATTCATGAGAGAGTGAGAGGCAGGCAGAAGAAGAGGGAGAAGCAGGCTCCCTGCTAAGCGAAGAGCCTGATGCAGGACTCAATCCCAGGACCTTGGGATCATGACCGGAGCCAAAGGCAGATGTGTAACCAACTGGGCCACCCAGGTGCCCTTAGGGTAAATTTAATGGGACATGTTTTACTAGCTTTCGCTAATATGAACAAGTCTGGTCCTCCTCCCCAGTACCCATCCCCGCGCCCCCCCATCCTATACCAGTTTGTCCCATGCAGAAACCTGGAAACTGTTGTCCTGTCAGTAAAGACAAAGCTCAAAAGAGGGCAGAAGTGGCTGTAAGAAGGAAAGTGGGCAGATTTGGAATGGCCTCTCACCGCACCAGATTCCTTGGACTGGTTTGAGCTGTAGACAGAAAGAGTCAGAAGCAAAAACCAGTAGGGTACTTCAGGAAGGATTTGTGAGAAGCTGAGCACAAGTCAAGACTCTGTGTTCAGGGCCCGACTAATAAAGCTGGGCTCAGATGCAGGGAGAAGGCCATGTCCTGGCACCTGGAGAGGCAGGTCATTCAGAGCCCCAGCCCGAGCACAGGCACTGGTGGTCTCATGATGGGAGGTGGCAGCATCGTGGGCAATGCAGGGGGTCAGAGCAGACAGGGACAAGTGAATATGGTTGACATGTTTGGGTTGGGGGTGCATGTGTGTGGTATTCCTCTGGCGTCTCCTACAGAGAATAAGGGGCACTTACAATAGGATGGTTAGTGGATGATTTGAACTAGTATTTCATGTTTAAAGAAGGCTATCTGTGTACTAGGGGGTTGACGAATGTCTGTCCCGCAAAATATTTACTAGTTTTCCATGTGGCAGGCCCCGTGTTCGACCACGGGGATATGAAAAACAAGAAGCTAGACCCCTCTCTTTAAAGCCCTCAGAGCCAGCTAGTTAGAAGAGATAGGACTGGACAGAGATAACTTCAATACACTGGGCATACATGGCAAATGGAGCTCATGGCACTTACTATTGTTGTCATTATTTTATTATTACATAACAAATATTTATGGAGTGCATACTATTTGCTAATCACTGTGCTGAGAAAGGTTCAGGAACTTGGTATTGATGGGACATGACATGGTTGAAAAGTGCCAGAGCCAAGATAGGAATTCAGGCTCTCTGACTTTGAAGGTTTTGCTGTGAGCAACTATGAAATAGAAACCATAACAATAACAACAATAAGGTATAAACAACATGAATGGTTGATGACATTACATGAATTGGGGCTTCACTATCTCCTACTATAAGAGCAATTATGCAGAGAGAAACGATAAAGCAGGCCACATTTCTGAGGCATGAGAAAGCGGAACAGGGGCCAGATATTAGAGCGAAACAATTCAGCGGGGTGTAAGACTGTCTCCACATTTGGAGCCGTCTAGCACTGGAGGTACCAAAGCACAGGCTGACTACCATCTGCCAGGAATGCTGAANTAACCCACTGAGCCACCCAGGCGCCCAGCAGGCCACATTTCTGAGGCATGAGAAAGCGGAACAGGGGCCAGATATTAGAGCGAAACAATTCAGCGGGGTGTAAGACTGTCTCCACATTTGGAGCCGTCTAGCACTGGAGGTACCAAAGCACAGGCTGACTACCATCTGCCAGGAATGCTGAAGCAAGAACCCCTCCTCCAGGTGCGAGGTTCGACATCACTTCTGCCACTCCCCCAGCTCATTGATTCTCTGGTGCTGAGATTTGAAAGCTCAGTCTCCTTTGCCAGCTCCTTCTCCGGCAAACACTTAAATGTCACAGCCCTTCCACTTCTTTCAGTCTCTACAGGCCCCCAGACTCTTTCATCCACAATGCTTGCTTTAATTATCATTTGTAAGCTAGCCAGTCCCCAGTTTTCATGTCAGCCCAGAATTCTTTTCTGAGCTCCAGATCTACGTCTTGGATGTAAGATGGTTGATGTTGGGAGTACGTGGTCTAATTTGGCCTGGCTGAGCATGGAACAGAAATCTGAACACAAAGAAACAAAAAGAGGCAAATTAGTTCAAATAAGAGCCTAGGAAACTTACAGAAATGGTAAAGGTGTTTGATGGTGTTTAAACACAGAAAGATTTGAACTTGAGTGAAACAGACTTGTGTCTTTGACCACTTGCAAAGGAAATGCAACCAAGCGTATCATTTGGGCCTTCCAGGACAATATTTATAATGTCATGATGACTTAAGTGTTGTTTTCATAATGATCGATCCAGGCATGAGCAAGTGGTCCAATCTGGACCAATGATACACAGAGAGACTTTGTGGGGAGTCTGGGGAAAAACTATTTTTGCTCTCCTCTGAGCAGTCTCAGAAGAGAATATCTCCCGCCCTCCCTGGACAGTGAGATACAAGGATACGATCACATGAAGTGCCACAGCCATCTCTGTCATTGTAGGTAGACCCAGTCTGGGGGAGAAACAGTTCATGAGAAGGATGAGTGAGGATCTCTGAGAAATGGAACAAAAGCCCAGATGACGTTATCATCTGCTGGATCAAACTGTACCTGAAGCCATAGATAAGTCTTGAACTATTCAGTTATGTAAAGCAATATATTTTTTTGAGGGCTTGCCCGATATTCTTCATCTATGTCTATGAATGACAAAACCTTGATTTTATTCAATGGTGCACTGATTCCAAACAAATAGCTACATTCCCAGTCTCCCAGCACACACCTAAGCTCTGGCCTACAAAATTTAAAGAGATGTGCTTTGGGAACTTTCAGGAAAACTCCTTCAAGGTCCTTGATGTGCCTGGGGCATGCCATATTTCTTTTGCTCATTACAACTTCCTATGGACTGAAGAGCAGCCATAGGCATTTCGGAACCATGAAGATAGAAGCCAAGAGGAAGCAGAAAACTAGCAAAGCCTGGGTCCCTAATGAACGTGGAGATTACATAGCAAAGACTGACTGCCTATCTTCAGGCTTCTTTTCCCTGAGAAAATAAATGGTGAAGTGTCTGAGTTATTGCTAATTTGTATTTTCCATTATATTTAGTAAACCTAGTCCTAACCTATATAGCTGTTTTTTTTCTGTGATGTGCAAATTTAAATAGTCCTGATAGATGAACTTGGAAAAAAAATTATCTTCTCTGAAAACAACCAATTCTTTGGTGGTAAAAAGACAGAGGGGTGACTATCACTTTTCCTAAAAGAACTTCATTATTTCACTTTTTTAAGCTTTGGCGTAAAAAATAAAACATGAAGACAATGCAATGAGGCCTGGAGAAGCCCAGAATAAGGAGTACAACATCAAAATATAGAGAGGATTGTTGTTATACAGGAATCCTGGATGATTCTCTAAGGGAAGTTTTAAATTATGAAAGAAATTACTAGAAAGCATTATGCGTATATGTACACACACCCACATACCCAAACACAGTCTCATGGTCCATTAAATGATATGAGAAAATATTCACAAAGTATTGTTAAGGGAAAAAAAATGGAATGCCTGATAGCATGTTTAAGAACTTCCCAATTATAGAAGTGACTATGGTACGAGATTAAAACACTATGAAGAATTTCATAAAACAGCCGTGGTTGTCTCTGGATGGCAGAATGGTAGTTCATACTTGCTTTCTTGAGTTATACCTTAGAGTGTTGGTCAAATTTTCTGCATGCGGTGTGCCTCCTTGATAATCAGAAAAAAACGATGTACTTCCTTTCAAATGTTTTAAAAATATTTTTTAATTGAAAAGAGTGCTGGGCACTGATTCCATAGCTCTTTGGGAACACCAGCTGGCATCTGGTGTGCTGAGGGAGACGGGAGCAGGGGAAGTGACCACAAGCAGGCTCAGAGCCATGGGAAATGCAGCAGCCTGGCTCCAAAGGTCAACTGGGCTGTGCTCACGGTCCTGCAAGAGCCACACTCCTCAGGGCTCAGAGGGGCAGGTGTGGCCAGAGACAAACTTGCTGAAACCGAGAGCGTGCTCCACACACCTTAACAGGGGTGCCCGCAGGGACACAGTAACTCAGCTCTGCGGATGGGCAGCTTGCCCCAGGCAGCCAGGTTTGACTCTGGCCTCCTCCATCCTCTACCCAGAGATGGACTGGGGACATAGAGTCAGAGAACAGAGGAGCACACGAGGGTGGCCGTCAGCCCTCAGGGCTGCTGTCCTCCTGAACACTCGTGTGATAACAAAGCCTGGCTTTGTGTGTTTTATAGCTTCCGATATCTTTCTGATCCAAAAGGCAGCCTGGGTCATAAAGTATCTGGAGGAGAGAAAACAGAAAAAGGTACAAAGTTGATGTAGATAGTCTCTCATGTTGGCACCGAGAAATATCATAAATTCTAGATTAAGAGCACAAAGGCAAAGAGGCACCTTTGAAGTACGTTAGTGATTAGCTCTTTAAAACAAAGCAAAACTATCATGATCTTAGAGGGAAAATGAAACAAAAGATTTTTTTTTTTTATGAGGGCAAACACTGAGCGAAAAACCTGGAAATTCAATGACCCTTCTCGATGCTTCATCTTATAGCCTAAAAAAATGAGATAATTGGACAAGGTCAATGTTTCCAAACTTTGGAAAGTTACACAGCATAGATCCACACTAGCTCATTAACAGATGAGTTCTCTAGTCTGCATTTGNGCGTTAGTGATTAGCTCTTTAAAACAAAGCAAAACTATCATGATCTTAGAGGGAAAATGAAGCAAAAGATTTTTTTTTATGAGGGCAAACACTGAGCGAAAAACCTGGAAATTCAATGACCCTTCTCGATGCTTCATCTTATACCCTAAAAAAATGAGATAATTGGACAAGGTCAATGTTTCCAAACTTTGGAAAGTTACACAGCATAGATCCACACTAGCTCATTAACAGATGAGTTCTCTAGTCTGCATTTGTTCAGTGCAGTTTAAAACAGAAATGCTTCAATAGGCAAAGAGCTGCAATTTGCAGTCTAAGTTTTTTTCACTCAGGTCTTCACAGTATCTGTGTCATACCTTCTCCAAAGCTTAAACACTTTTTCGCTCTGCCACACTGCCCTCTACACTAGGACCATCAGGTGCTAGAACCTTTTTCCAACATTCCCTGTCCTTCTAGCCTCTGCCTCCTTCTTTTTCTAATGATAACGGAAATGAGAATAATGACAATAAGATAAAAACCATTATCCGTTAGGAACAATACCCACAATGCCCAANTTAGGACCCATCAGGTGCTAGAAACTTTTTCCAACATTCCCTGTCCTCCTAGCCTCTGCCTCCTTCTTTTTCTAATGATAAGGGAAATGAGAATAATGACAATAAGATAAAAACCATTATCTGTTAGGAACAATACCCACAATGCCCAAGGACATTGTTTTTGTTTTTATGTTTTGTGTTTTTTAAGTGTAAACGCTTTGAAATTTCTGACCAAGTAAGAGCAGGATGGGCTCTTAATTCATCTCTAACTCCTCAGCACCTGGGACAGCATCTGGCACAGAGAGGGCAGTCTGCTAAAAGTGAATGAATTCGTAAATTCTTCCAGCCCACTAAAGAGAATTACTTCACATCCTTTATCCCCAAAATCTCCTCCTTGAGGACCTTCATTCATGATAGACTCATAAGAGGCCAATATTATTTACCACAGAGGCCGCGAGGTAATATGCATGTTTACTTAACTTGCACAAAATCAATTTTATATGCTTGTCAAAAAAATAGAGAGAAAAACAATGACTTAAATACACAACAGCAATTCTACCCTTCATTCCATAAAATGACCGTGAGTCCTAGAGGTAACAGACGGTAGGAGGGAATTTCATCGCTCTCTTTTGCTCTCAGTTTTTCATGGACGTCTCCTGAAATGAGCATCTTACTGTGCTGTGTGTGGTTCTAAAATGATGTGTTTTTCATATAACTTGTGGCCTCATCCAAACAAGCAACACCATGTGACATTCAACTACAGAACCAACAACCCATTCTAAGCTGGAGAAGAAATCGGCCATTTCAGGTTTGTTCTGAGATGACATGATGGTTTCCAATGTTGTCCTTTATAAGGAAACTGACACTGTAATGTTTGCCCATATATTATTTTCTCCTTTAAACTAACTTGGAGACCTAGACTAAGATGTCACTGCACTGCAAATATCAGCAGATTCCCAAACAATCTTAAAATGTGTATGGAACCATGAAAGACCCCGAATAGTCAAAACAATCTTGAAAAAGAAAAGCAAAGCTGGAGGCCTCACAATTCCAGACTTCCGAGTTATATTACAAAGCTATAGTGATCAAAACAGCATGGTACTAGCACAAAAATAGATCAATAGAACAGAATAGAAAACCCAGAAATAAACCCACAGGTATAGCGGTCAGTTAACCTTCAAATAAACAAGAAAGAAAATCCAAGGAAAAAAGACAGTCTCTTCAACAAATGGTGTCGGCAAAGCGAGGCAACAATGTGCAAAACAATGAAACTGGACCACTTCCTTACGCCATTCACAAAGATAAATTCAAAATGGATTACAGACCTAAGTGTGAGGCCTGAAACCATACAAACTCAAGAAGAGAACACAGGCACTAACTTCTTTGACACGAGCCATAGCAAATTCTTTCTAGGTAGGTCTCCCGAAGCAACGGAAACAAAAGCAAAGATAAACTATTGGGACTACATCAAAATCAAAAGCTTCTGTACAGCGAAGGAAATAATAAACAAAACTAGAAGGGGACCTACGGAATGGGAGGAGGTATTTGCAAATAGAGGATTAAACAAGTATATCAACAAGTTCTGAGCAGAAGGATTTGCAATGTGTGTGCCTGCGTGTGCACGTGAATGTCCCCATGACAGCATGTGACTGCGGCACAGTGGAAACTCACCTTCCATCACGGATCTTCCCATTTGGCCACTTCCATTTGCCTTTGTTAGTTGAGAAAATAGGTTGTGCAGTAATTGTAGAGGTCCCTGCTCCAAGGAAATGACTTTTTCCTTTAAATTGGTTATATATATACATATATATGTATATGTATATGTATATGTATATATATATATATTTTTTTTTTCCAAAGAGAAAATGAGATCAGAAATTCGGGGCAAAGATAGCTGGGGAGAAGTCCATAGTACAGTGGCTACCAGGGAAAGGTGGACTGAGTAAAAGAAAGCCATGGAGTTACACACATGGCATCTATATCTTGGGAAATACGTGTGTTCTATCATCCACAGGAATTAAAACTATGCAGAAATTCCAAGTCATAAGCTGTGTGATCCTGGACAAACTACTTCCTCTCCATAGACTTCGGCTCAAAAATGGGCATAACCATGGTACCTATTACATAGGATTAGAGTAAAGACTAGAGGAGATAACACATGTAAGTGCCAGCCCACATATCAGGCATGCAAAACTGACTCAATAATGAGCTGTTATTATCATTCCTCACTCATTAAAAAAAAGTAACAGGGTTAGACAGTTCCCCCCACCCCAGATTTGTTCTTTTAGCACATCACTTTCCAATAGATATATCCAAGTCACATACATAATTTTAAATTTCCTAGTAGCCATATTTTAAAGATTAGAAGCAGGTGAAATTCATTATCATTATGTTTTATTTAATTGTTGCTTACAAAATGTTATCATTGCAGCATGTAATCAATATAAAAATCATCAATGAGCTATTTTGCCCTCTCATGCTCAGTCTTTGATGCTGAAGTGTTATACTCACAGTACATCTCAGTTCAGACTAGCAGCATCTCATGCACTCCATGTGACTGTTGACCACTATATTGAACATAGTTCTAGAATAACAGTGAGTTGAGTTTTAAACTTAATTTACAGGGCACCTGGGTGGCTCAGTAGATTAAACATCTGCCTTGGGCTCCGGTCGTGATCCCGGGGTCCTGGGATCGAGCCCCGCATCTAGCTTCCTGCTGTGCGGGGAGCCTGCTTCTCCCTCTGTCTGCTGCTCCCCCTGCTTGTGCTCTCCCCTGCCCCCACCCCCATCAAATAAACAAACAAACAAACAAACAAACAAATAAATAAATAAATAAACAAAATCTTTTTAAAAAGTAAATTTACTTTGCTCTGGCTGAAAGCTGTCTAAAAAGGAATGTCTCCAAGGCACTTGAAAGCGAAGCATTAAGACCTTGGGTGAGAAACTGGAAATGGAAATGAAAGAGCTACTTGCGTCATTAACACCAGGAGCATGGATGGCCACCATCAAGCCTGCAATCTTTCCTAGGGCACCTTTCCGTTGGGTGAAGCCAGTATGTCCACAAAGGAGTTACAGGAAAATACATTCCCTTGAATGAATGATTGCTAGAACTATATGGATTTGTCCATGGGCTTATGAGAGAGCAAGAGAAATTACATTATGCTTAGGATCCTGATTAAAGCCCAGTGACTTCATAGTGACTGTTGTTTTATTTATCATAACCATAATGAAAAGTTAATGGACAAGCAGAGTTGTAAGAATGATGAAATGTATGTAAAGATAATTTTTTGTTAGTACTTGAACCAGAAAGATGTGGACAATGAATTGTGAAGCAAAAGAGGCAAATTATGGTGTGTGTGTGTTTGTGTGTGTGTGTGTCCGTATCTGACCAGTGGGGCCCTGAGACCAGCTAAGGAAGGATTGACTTAGCTATTGACCCAAGAAACCAAAAAGATTCTGAGCAGACGCATGCTAGACAAAAGGTAGAAATAGCAGAGAGAACTACAGGGCAGGAATTGTTAAAATATTGAAACTGTCCCCTGTGGCACTTCGGTTGATCTACCCCAGCCAGCCTAATGAGCCTTGTCACAGCCCATAGGAAAGAATCCCCCCAAATTAAATCCTTTTCAGGGCTCTACACGCAGCGGAAACTGCCTCTTCTGGTTGTACCCATTTGTGACATCTAGACAGTGAGAATGAGAATGTGAAATGATCCCACCTTTGAATCAATTTATTTTGTCTTTGGATGAGCAAAATGGAAAGATGAAGAGCTCAGACATTAATTAGACCATACCTGAGCCTCGATGCTGGCTCTACCGTCTGACCTGGAACAGAACCTCTCCAAACCTTCGCTTACCTGTGAAATGAAAACACCTAGGTACCTCATTCACAGGAGTGTTGCAGGCTGCAGTGAGTGGAGACACGCAGACTTCTAGCCTCACTACCAGGCATCTTATTATTATTGTTTGTTCTAAGCTCTCTCCCTGCAAATGTTACTTTGCTAAAGGCAAGTTTTTGATTTGGCAGATCGTAACCAAGAGTAAGCATTTGGATGATTCTATACATTTTGCTTCATATTATGCATTTAATTATTTTGGGTAGTTGGGGGAAGGAATTAATAAAAACGTAACAAGGAAGGCAATTCTTAAAAACGTTGTTACCATTTTCAAACATAAAAATAGAAAGGAAAATATGTTTTCTGACTTCATGAGGAGATTCTATAAGACAGCATTGTGATGAGACATAATAGAATCTTCTGGGGACAGAAATTCAGTGGAGGGAAATTAAGTTTTGAGCCTCATTCAAGGGAGTTTAGCTATTAAAATATGAATCCTTTTCAGAATGGTACACCTGTTCTAACTCCATACATACTCTAAGGTAGTCTCTCAGATGAGATGATTGAGTGTATCCTAAAGATGGAGATTTGACCCCTTTTGTCTGGGAAAACCCAAGACCACAAATGGTTAGGAATTTCCTTTCTTTATATGGTTCAGAATTTTCTTTACCTAGACCCATGTCCATCCATTGCACATGAACAAAAGCGATGGGCAGTCCGTAGTTTTCACTTTTCTGAGATTTTAATTTCTTTCTCATTTCTTTGTGTGTTCCAACCATTCTTAATACTTTTGAATGGAAAGAGGAATATAATTGGCAATTGATGAGAGATTTCTTCCCACTCTTTCCTCTCATCCCTTTTTGGGCTAACTCGAGGACAATTTGCAAACACAATTTAGGCATTGTTTCTCCAGAAGCTTCCTTGACCTCTCTTTCTTTAGATACGTAACACCGTGCGCAAAGTCTGTCACATCACTTCACGCTGTATTCAAAGGATTCACTTAGCGGCCTCCTCTCCTACCTGTAAGCACCAGGTAGATTTCATTCACCGCCTTTTCCTCAATGCCTAGTGTGGCATCTGGTGTTGAGCAAGTCCCAACAAGTGTTTGTTGTTCCCCAACCACCTGATGAACAGCGAATTTTGAAGCAGCTCTTAAAAACTCCCTCCTGGTCCATTTTCCTTTGCTGAAGCCCAGAAGGGTAGGGAAAATAGGGAAGTCCCTCTCTAGGTTCCCATGGAAACTGAAATAAATATGGCAACAATTAGAGGAGAAATGAATATACTAAAAATATCATTTAATAATGTAAAAGAATGTCACTTCTTCAAGTATTCACATTATACCTGCTGCCCTTTCTTTCCTTTAGGAGAATGTTTAAAACAGTTTATAAAATGATGGTTCTTTGTTACTTACAAAGCTGACTCCCTCTATCCCAGTAATACAATTCATGTGTGTATCGTTACCCACTCAATGTTTATGGCCCCCTAAAATTCGCATGTGGAAATCCTCACCCCTGATGTGATGGTGCTAGGAGATGGGGTCTATGGGAGGTAGTTAGGTCGTGAGGGTGAGGCCATCATGAAGGGGATTTGTGCCCTTATAAGAACAGACATGAGAAAGATGGTTTTTCCCTCAGCCATGTGAGGATCAATGAGAGGATGGTAGTTTGCAAACTATGAGGATACCCACCAGATACCGGGTCTGCCAGCACCTTGACAGTGAACTCCCCAGCCTCCAGAACCGTGAGAAACAGATGTTTTTTGTTTAAGCCCTCTGGTATGTAGTATTCTGTAACAGCAGCAGACAGACATGGATTCATGTCCCTCCACAGTCTGGATCTGTCTATGACTCTCTCTCTTCTTTTTACTCAGTCATTTTTTTTGCTCAGCGCCAACAACAATGCACGAGACAACTGTGACCAAGAGACCCAAAGGAGTCCCTTGCTGGCTCGTGGAGTTCACAGTCTAGCAGGGGAAACAGAGAATCTCACAAGTGAGCAGATGAGTAGACAGAACCTTACAAACTACCCAGGGGGCATGCAGGGAGGAGCAAGGTGCTCAGATGGAGAGCACTGGAGGGATAGTCCGTTGGGTAGGGAAAAAGAGCCTAAGGGAGGGAGAGTCGGGAGTTTGAGGGATGGAGAGAAGGCTCCCCTCCCATGGCTGTAGCAGAGTTGAGCAGGAGGAAACGGACTCTGTGAGGTGGAGAGGAATTTAGGTTTCACTCAAAGTGCAGCGGTAAGCGGCGGAAGCATTATAAGCAGGTGCGAGCTGGTAATACATTTCAGTGAGCACTGTGCTTGCTGCCTACAGAGCAGCTTGAGAGGGTAAGTAACAAACGGCAGAAGCCAGGTATGAGGTTTTCAAGAAATTCAGCAAGAAACGGTAGTGCTTTTGACAAGGATGACGGTAGGGAGGCAGGGAGATGTGGATGTGCTTGGCGAATATTTTGCAAGGAGGCATGTCAGGACTTCATGTGTCATTTCTCTGCACAAAACCTTTTTTTGTTTGTTTGTTTGTTTGTTTAAGATTTTATTTATTTATTTATTTGAGAGGGGGAGAGAGAGCCTGAGCACGGGGAGGGGCAGAGGGAGAGGAAGAGCAGACTCTCTGCTGAGCAGGGACCCTGATGCTGGGCTCCATGCGGGGTGGGGCACAATGCAGGGCTTGATCCCAGAACCCCAAGATCATGACCTAAGCCAAAGGCAGACATTTAGCAGACTGAGCCACCCAGGGGCCCAAAACCTCTTGATGGCTCTCCTCACCGCAAAGAGCGTCAGTCAAACATCTTACGGAATGGGCCCCTTTCCTCACAGTTCTCCTACTCATCCACTCTGTTTCAACCCCACCGACCTCTTGGCTGTTCCCGGAAAAAACAAGCCATGCTCTCAGCTCTTCTGTTCCTTCTGCCTGAAACAATTTTCCGCAGGCTGTTTGGACATCCTCACAGTTCACCCCCTCAACTGGTCCCATCTTTGCTCAACTATATCTCGGCAAAGACCCCCATGACCATGCTCTTTAACGCTGCGTGCTCCCCACATCTCCCGCAGACCTGATAGCCTTTCCTGCCTTACTGTTCTTCTTGACCCTTTCCACCTCCTAACATGTTATGTCATTTCGTTTTTTATTGTGCTCATTGTCTGACTCCTGCACTAGAATGTCGGCGGCTCCCATGATGTTCCCCATAGTACGGAGCGGAGTCTGGTACGTGGGAAGAGTTCAACGAATTTCGTTTTGTGGGCGATCAGGGAAGGAATCAGCGATGGGCAGCTGTGAACAACTGGGTCCTGCTTTTTAATGGGGTAGGAAAAACTGAGAGGGAAATCGAAATCGTTTTGATTCTGTGATAGAATTAAAACAAGCTCGAGTCCATTTTATTCTATGATAAAGTCAGTGTTTAGAATAAAATGGGATTGAACTTTTTTTTTTTTGAGAAGTTGAGAAATAGCGATCTGGAGGAAACTGTGGAAGGCCTGGCAGAACAGTTAAAGAGAGCACTGGCGGCTCCCTCCCCCTTCCCTTCTGCCCCTTCCCCCTCCCTCCCTGCAACACCTGCTTCCTTCCTGCACATTTCCCTCCTCACCCTGAAGCACCCTCCACTGCTCTCTGTGGTGAGCCTTATCTCCTATCTCTTCCCCTTTGTTGTCTCTAGGACTTCCTGCATTTGCTTCCAGCTGTCACTTCCAGCCACTCATAATCTGGCTTCTGCGTCCCCTGCGAACAAAACCAGTGACTTCATCATTAGAATAAAATCCTTCTATTAATTTTCCTGAGCTTGCCCATCCAAGCTACTCATGCATTTGTAATGACAGGAACCATCCCCTGGGCTAATAAATCTAGACCAAACGCAGATCCATTTCTACCTACTTGTTCAGGCCTTTCCCTCTTTCATAGGGCCCACCTTGTTCCTCTCCATTAGCTTTTATAATGAACCATGGGCTTTAAGCTGCAGTGACATGGAATGGCTAGTGGCTTTCTTATGGATGGGGGCGACGGCTTAGAAAATCTTTGGTGGATAAAAGAAACACCAGCAGTTCCTTACAGAGCCATGAACTCATAAAAATGCATTCTTAATTGCTCCCTTAACACTTTCATCCTGATGCTAAGCATCCTGCTCCTTGCTGGCCTGTATAAGAGAGCTCTTTTAATTTTCTGTTTGAATGACATACTGTTTCGGAGAGGATTAAATGGGGTAATACGTGCAAAGCAATTAGGACAGTGCCTGGCATCTAACAGATGCTCAATAAATGTTAACTGTTCTGATCTACCAAAGCCCTTTCCCTCTGCCTATTGTCAGATTGGGGCTCATCCAAGAGGAGTCCCCCCAAAGGATCCTCAAAACCAGGGGGAAGCCTTCTCCTTGCTGAAAGAATCACACCTTAGGGCCTATTCATCTTCATCTGTTTTCAGCCAGACACCTGACAAAGGGTTGAACTTGGTTTTGTTGGAAACATCGAAAAATTGCGTTTAACAAAACCAGATGGCTATTAAACTAAAAACCATGGATCTTAGTGTTTGTTGGAGCTTTTCAACTCTAGACATACAGTGATGGGTAGAGAGTGAGAATATAAGCCTGAAAAGACCTTAAATATCATTACCTAGCTTGTCATTTTTTTTTTCTTATAGGAGATTAAGGTCCAGAGGGAGAAAAGCCATTTGCCTAAGGCCTGTAGTGAGTTTGTGGCTGAGCGAGATGTAACCAAGTTTCCTGACCTGCAGTCCGGTGCCCTTCAGACCTCTTTCCCTCACCAGCAGGGCTTCCTCACGTAGAGCTGGAGTCAGATCTCATTCTACAAGGGGACAGAAAAAGGGGAGCCTCGGGCTGTGGGGGGATCCAAGACACTGCTCTCACTCACTGCTCTCACTTCCCCTCACTCATGCTAACGTCTCAGGCACAGCGAATGGCCGAAAACCAGAAAGTTCTTTGTTGGTCATGGGTACCTTGGATTAATCCAGAGTTGACCTAAACTGAATGCTAATTTGCAGAATCAAGAGCAAACCAAGGATGGGGTAAGAACGAGCAAGGGAAGTCGGTATGCACGTTCCACATTGTGTTTCTTTAAGGCAATGGCTGTATTTTTGTAATTCTGCATTTCTCAATAAATATTTGTTGAAGGAATGATAAACCCTCAGCCTTGCTCAAGCATCACCCTTAAACAATATTTTAAACATATTCCAAAACCCTGTGAGAGCATCAGGCACCATTATATCAATCTGATAACACAAGAGCAAGGCAAAATTTGGATCTGAAAAATAAAGTTGGCCAAAACCTGTGCTCCAAATAAATGTGTCTAATGGACACATTTTCCAGCCCATTTATCTTATCTAATACAATTTCCTAGTTCTGTGTTTGTCTTAAAAGTCTCCTTATTTTGACAATTTCTAGATAGAGTGTACATAGTACCTCCATGACTAAAGACACAATGATCAAATGATCACCAAATAAATATATAACTACCACAACAGTAAGCCATATGGAATAAAGGGCATGCTGAGCAACAAGAGCCTAATTACTAAAGGTGAAGCTTGCAGAATGTAGAGGGAATGGTCTGCTGTGACTCATACTCTTCTCCCCAGTTGAGTTCTGAGTTCAGGTCCAGCTGCCTCCCTCTACTTTAGGACCTAAGCAAGAAATTCTCCTATAGACTCCACAGTTAGTGTGATTTTGTAAGTGCCATTCTTTTAAGAAATCTGCTTCTCTTCAGAGCAGGAGCAGAAATAGACAAAAGGAAACTAGATTTCATTGATTCATTAAATATTTATGGAGTCCCTGCTAGGTGCCAGGCACTTTCCCAGAGCTTAGAATACAATAGATATTGAAAGAGACTTGGTTTCTGATCTCTTGACATTTATAGGCTTATAAGAGAGGTGGATGGTAATTAGATGAGTGTACAAAGAAAGATATAAACACAAATTATAAGTGCCAAGAAACAGGAATTTATGAGAAAGCATAACTTAATTCCAATTAAGGTTCTTAAAAGGCTTTTCTAAAGATTTAAAGTCAAACTGAGTTTTTTTAGAAACCACTTTATTGAAGTATGATTGACATATAAAAAGCAGTACATGTTTAATGTATAGAACTCAATGAATTTGGTGATAAGCATGTATCTGTGAAACCATTACCCCCACTAGATATTAGACATATACGTAACCTCCCAAAGTTTCCTCCTGTCCCCTTTATTATGATTAGTGGTGTGTGTGTGTGGTAAGAACACTTGATATAATATCTATCCTCTTAGCAAATTTTAAATATACAGTATACTACATTGTTAGCTATAGGCATGATGTTGTATAGTACCCCTCCAGAACTTGTTTACCTTGCATCAATAAAACTTTATACCCTTTGACTATGATCTCTCCATTTCTCCCCCCTCTACTCCTAGCAACCACCATTCTACTCCTCGCTTCTATGAGTTTGATTATTTTAGATTCCACATGTAAATGAGATTGTACAGTATTTGACTTTCCATGTTTGCCTTATTTTGCTTAGCACAATGTTCTCCAGTTCTATCTATGTTGTTGCAACCGGCAGGATTTCCTTCTTCTTTTAAGGCTAAAAAATAGCCTCATGCAAAAGAAAGCAGTTGGACCCTTATCTTATACCATCCACGAAAATCAACTCAAAATGGATTAAACACTTAAATGTGAGATCTAAAATCATAAAACTCCTAGAAGAAAACATAGGGAGAAAGCTCCTTTTGGTTTCTGTTCTTGTTCTGAGCAATCTATTTTTTTTTATATGACTCCAGAAGAAAAGGCAACAAAAGCAAAAATAAACAAGTGGGACTATATCAAAATAAAAAGCTTCTACACAGAAAAGGAAATCACTAACAAAAGGAAATGATCATTTGTGGATGGGGGGAAGTATTGCAAATCCTAAATCTGAACAGAGGTTAATACCCAAAGTATATAAGGAACTCAACTCAACAGCTAAATAATAATAATAATAATAATTTAAAAAAATAAGGAACTCAACTCAATAGCAAAATAATAATAATAATAATTTAAAAAATAAGGAACTCAACTCAGTAGCAAAAAGAAACAAATAACCTGGTTTAAAAATGGGCAGAGGAACTGAATAGACATCTCCCCCCAAAAGACAAACAAATGGCCAACAGGTACATATAAAGATGCTCACTCACGGAAACGCACATCAGAACTAAGACTGATGGCTAAAGTGAAGAACACAAGAAACAACAGGTGTTGGTGAGAATGTGCAGAAAAAGGAAACTTTTTGCATATGGGTAGGATCATAAATTGACATAAAAATTATGGAAAACAACCTGGAGTATCCTCAAAAAGTTAAAAATAGAGGTACCGAGTTGAGATTTAAAGAAGGTGTATAGTTAACGAAGCAGAGAGGAGTGTAGCCCCAGCATAGGTATTGGAAACACACTGCATCAGGCCAGGTTGTACCTGGAAAATTCTTTTACCCAATGATTAAACTATAAATTATAGGGAACTGGGTATCCCAGAGTAATGAGTTAAATTGCCAGAGCCAGGGAGTCCAATCTGGCCCCGGTACTTGTTTTTGTACAGTTCATGAGACAAGATGGGTTTTTACTTTTTTTTTTAAAGATTTTATTTATTTATCTGACACACAGAGAGAGATCACAAGTAGGCAGAGAGGCAGGCAGAGAGAGAGGAGGAAGCAGGCTCCCGCTGAGCAGAGAGGCCATTGCAGGACTTGATCCCAGGACCCTGAGATCATGACCTGAGCCAAAGGCAGAGGCTTAACCCACTGAGCCACCCAGGCACCCTGGTTTTTACTTTTTAAACGGTTAAAAAAAAAATTGAAAGACGAATAGCTCGTGATGTATGAAAATTGTATCAAGTGTAAATTTCAGTGTCCAGAAATAAAGTTTCACTGAAACTTGGCTGCACCCATTTATTTATATACTGAAGTAGATTTGAGTCATCACAACAGACACCACGTGGACTGAAAAACCTAACTCTTTGCTCTCTGGGCCTTTGCAGAAAAGTTGACCAATTCTTGGATTATGAGAAAGTGCTTCTTTTGAGAAGATGTAATTGTCAACACTGATGTTGCTGCTTGAGGGAAGGATTTAAATGTTTAAAGTAGGAGATTTATGTTAGTTCCAAGGCAAGTCCCTTCCATGTGTGTAAAAGTGACTGGCCTGTTCTCTGGCCCAGGTGTCCCTCAGAGATAACTTCACTTCCGAATAAGCCCCTCTGTCCCTACTATGAGGAGGCAGCCACCTGCAGGGGTGGGGGTGTGTGAGTGGCAGTGGCAGTGGTTCATCTGACAAGAACTGCCTGCGGGACTTGTCACATCTGACGTCAGAAGTGGGCAGCGGCATCTGGGGACACCAAGGCTGCCAGGGCCCGTGATTCTCATCTCTCTCCTCCTGCTGCACCGACACAGGAAGGGTAAAAAGGAGGTTCCGTTATCTGGAGTGCTCACTTTCCCTCTGTCCAGGGCAGCGGCTCCAAGGCACAGGGTGTGAGCAAGGAAAAGCACACATGCATGGCTGCCCATTTGCTCCTTGCGCATCTGACCACTTGCAGACAGAGGACCAAGAAGTTCAAAACAGAAAATGCTCCTGCTTCCATTCCTCCCTTTGGGAGGAGCCATATGAAGAGGGGAAGAGCAGTCCAGGCAGAAGGAACCGTGTGTTTGAAGGCTCCCAAGTGAGAAAGAGCTCGAGGTGGTGGAGAACAGAAAGGAGGCTTCTGTGGCTAGGACTCGAAGGGCCAAGGACAGGGTGTAGGAGAGGAGGTCCGACAGAGGCTGGAGTCAGGTCAGCGAGGCTTTCTGAGGATATGCTCCTCCCGCCATGACTTCCCAGGTCACAAAAAGGCTGTATCCTGTGCCTGGTCCTCTTGGAACCCAGTTCTCACTCTGTGAGGAAGCAGGGAGCCCACACGGAAAAGCCACCTGAGTCGTTCCCGTGAACAGCATCCCCACAGCGACCGCAGCGCAGTGGCTGACTTAACGTCCAGACACAGGCACAAGCCGGCCTTGATACTATTCCAGCCCCGGCTGCTGAGTCGCTTCAAGTTTCTGGTATTCCCACCTGAAGTACTGGACACTGTGAAGGAGGAGCGAGCTTCCCTGACTTCCTGACCCCCCCGAGTCCATGCACATAATAAAATGGTTGGAAGGACTTTATGCCACTAGCGTGTAAGGAGATAAGGAATGAAATTAGACAGCGTTAGAGAACCAGAACAAGGAGCTAAAAATCCTAGTTTCCTGGAACCTACTCTTGTCAATTGCCTTCCTCTTTCACTTAGCAGAATATCTACTGGCAATATCTCCCCCTTTGGTGTTTAACCTAACCACCCAGAACCACACAGGACTCTTTCCAAGCCCTACTTACGCTCTCCCTACCAGTTCTGTTGCAATGGCTTCAACCCACAAGTTCAGTTCTTTCACAGAGCCCACCAACACATGGTCTCACCTGCGAAGGCACTGGAAAAGGACATTCTAACAGGTTTGTGATTTATCTTGCTTCTCCTCAAAGGGATAGTTCATCTAAGGGGGGAGGAAAACTGGTAAGCCCAAATCACTGCTCTGTAGCCAAGGAAGTTGAAAAGAAAAAAATGTTACGTGCAAAGCTAATTTTACCTAGCTGCAGGAAAACGTGGACGAAACGAACACCTGCTCATAGATTGTCACCTTTCTCACAAACCCTGGGCATGATTTGCTATTCAATCTGCATGCAAATTTGATCAGACCACAGCTTGCTTACTCATCATAGCCTGTTTTCTTGGAAACAGATCCCTCTTGGGATTGCGGAAAGTTCGACGTAAACTGTCAGGTTTCCCCAAATGCTGGCTCAAATTGCTCCATGGGAGTCTTTTTTTTTTTTCTTTAAGATTTTATTTATTTGCAAGAGAAAGGGCGCTGATCAGGGAGCCCGACTCATGGTTCCTTCCCAGGACCCCGAGATTACAACCTGAGCCGGAGGGAGATGCTTAACCGACTGAGCCACCCAGGTGTCCCGCTCCATGAGTGTCTTCTGCCAGCCACTGCTGTTCTTGCCTGCCACCTGTCTGTCCATCCTCCTTGCCCTGATACCACAAGGGGGAAGCTTTTAGCGAACAGGTAGGAGGAAGAAGGCAACTAACCATCCATCTGCTCTGGTTCTTGGCTTCTGGCTTTGCTGTCTCTTCATTGGCAAAGAGGAATAAGAAGGTAGTGGGATTCCTGGGGACCGATGGTTTCCTACCAGAAGGGAGTGATCACTTTCAAAGGGGGAGAGCAATGCACACTGCCTTGGCCAGCATCTTCTGGTGCTCTTTTAAACACCATGTGATTCAAATATAATAGTGAGCCTTTCGGATCAAATACTTTTCATTTCTAAGAGGAGATCAATTCTAATTTACTTCTGAAATTTGGCTTTCATGAAATAACCTACTTTGTGGTCTTAGGGGATTCTGACTTTTATAGGAGATCTCAGGCAGAGGAGAAGTGTGTGTGAAAGGCATGTGTGGAAAGCCCGAAGAGCCACGCTGAAGGAAGAACAATCCAGCGGACCATGCCAACTAATATTTTTGAGCACTTACGAGAAGCCGGGCCACGGAGATAAATGCACCACCCCCAGAAGATTCTGTTTAATTCTCCCAACAGCCTCATGAGGTTCAAAGTAAAATGGCCGCCATTTTGCAGATGAACAAACTGGGGCTTGGATAGCTCCAGTGACCTTCACACAGTCACACAGTGGGGTAGAGGCAAAGCTGGGATTCAGTCCAGGTCAAACAACTCCAAAGCCAGCACTAATCAGAGGCCACAATCGAGTCTAATGTGAAGCCAGGTTTGGGAACCCATGAACCAAGGCTTCCAGGTTTCGTTCACTTCTTAATGGGGAAGCAGATCAGCCACACACAACACAGTTTTGCAGGATGTCTGATCTCAGCTGAGGAAAGATAATCACTTCCCACAATGTTTGCAATTTTTCTTCTTGACTGTTTGGACATGGTTGTTTAAAAAAAAATCTTTTAAAAAGTGCTTAGCGCCTAAAAATACCCTCAGTAAACTACGTAATGTAGCTTTTAATTTGAACTTGTTTGGAATGGAATGCACAGTAATCATGACATCAAAAGTAGGGGCTGCCCAGTTTGGAGCTGGAGGGTCCGGACTGTGACCCCTGCTCCACCCAGATTTGCTGGGTGACGCTGGGCAAAGACAACCACACCCACTCCCACTTTGCCTCTCCTGGACGGGGGTGCCCGTCAAGGGTCTTTAACCTTTCAGCACGGAGCTGGCTCCATGACCCCATGTCAAGACAATCAGATCTGGGAAAGTTCCAAGCATGGAATTCAAGAACAGACTAAAACTAAAGCATAGTAGTCCCCTGGAAAAGACTGGGCTCCAGAGCTTTGCTCCTCAGAGGCACAGACCTGCTCTTTCTAAGGTCTGGTTTTTCAGCTTTCCTTGGAATCTGTAACCGACTCCAGATCCTCTCAATAAATTCCTCATTGGCCTACGTCAGGCAAAATGGGTTTCTGTTGCTTAAAACCAAAAACCTAGCACAGTGCTCCTTAGAAGAAAACAAATCAGAACCACAGTGCTCTTCAGGCTACTAATCCTGGCACGACCTGGTTTTTCTATTACCGTCCTTCCTAGGACCTAAAGCTGCTTCTCTGCTATAACGTGCATCCTTCAAATGCAGTCTGTAAAGGAAGAAAAAAAAAATTCAGGCAATTTGGCATTTTCCCTACAAGTTTCCAAAGTGAACATCTGGGAAGGTTTGCCTGAAATTTTGGTCTTCGTATTTACTACAAAATCTGACTGGGGTTAAGTCTGAGGAAATTAGAATGAGCTTTGGAACAAGAGAGATCAGAATTCAAAATTATCACTGCCACTTACAAGTGTTTAACCTTGGGCCAGTCGCCTCATCTCTCTGAATCTCAGTTTCTTCTCTATAAGGTAAGTGTGGCAAAATGACTTATTAAGGTATTAGTGTTTTATTCTCACTCTACTTTTACCTTCCATAAACCCCCATGAACATATGCATGTGTGCAACGTGTATTAGCACAAATGCATGTGCATATATCTTCACACACAAGTACACACACGGAATTTCAAGAACAGGAATTCCAAAACTTAAGGCCTCTGTATCCCTTTGACTTAGAGCCCCTCACCCACCCCCCAAAAACCTTGAAAATAAGATACCTGCTTCTGGGCCTTGAACTTCTGGAGTGATTTGTACTGGAGGAGGAAGCACTGGAAGAAAGACAGTTCTCAAGACACAAAAGAGGGCAAGGTCGTTGGGTTCCATGCAGTAGGGACCAGGGCCCTGATTCCCAGAGCCATCTCCATGGAGGGACTAGGACCAGAAAGGGAAAGTCTGGTCTCAGTAAAGGCTCTACTCCACACTTGGTAAGGCCCTGTACTGCTCGACCGAGTACCCATGCAAATATGGACAAAATAAGCATGAGTGGCCACAATGGGAGACAGGGACCAGAGGATTTATATGTGACTCCAGAAAGGGAGAAAAACTCCCTCCAAACCATGGAGATTGAATATCCTGTCTTCCTATTAACATGAGACTCTCAAATTTGCTTTGATTCAAAGAAAACAAATTGAGATTTCTTGTCATATATAAATGGGTATATAATATATATAATAGTATAAACATATAATGCATGTAATTACATATTTTATCTATATAATAGTATATAATATGTATTATATATAGTATTATATACATATAAACCCCAGTAATTGCTTACAAGAATGGATTTAGGCAATACATAATATTTGCCACTTGCTTTTTTTCAGTTAACAATGTATTTGGATCTTTTCTATGACAATACATATAAAAATGTCTAATTTTTTTTTAATATTTACCTCTTTATTTGTGAGAGAGAGAACACATGTGAGCAGGAGAGGGGCAGAGACTCTCTGTTAAGGGCTGGATCCCATGACCCTGAGGTCATGACTTGAGCCAAAATCAAAAGTCGGATACTCAACTGACTGAGCCACCCAGGTGCCCCTGTCTAATTATTTTTTAACAGAAGTAGTACATGCTACTGGTTAAACAAATTCCATATGTAGAAGGTATAAAATACAAAATAAAACTGTCCTACCCAGTTGCAGAAGTAACCACTGTTCACCATTTCATACGTTTCCATTTGAATAATCTAAGCATATGTGAGCATATCTTCTGTAACCAAGATCGGTTATTTCTTCTCTACATGTTGCTTTGTGAACTGTCTCTCACCCAGAAGACCCCTCAGTCTGAGTTCTAAGCTATTTCCTAAATATAACGGTAGTTAGGAACAGGGACCCCCGCAGAGATTTCTATTTCCAAACAAGTTTGATATTTTGTCTTCTAAATATTTTTGAAGCTATGAATAATAGACAGTGATTAATACAAGAATATGCAGGAGACTAAACAAAATGCATAATACATGCATAATTTTAAGTGTGATCTAGTGTTAAAAACTGTCCATAAATGGTTTTCTTTTACAACGCCCTTCGCACTTATTCTCAATAATGGTGATTCCAAGTCCAAATCTCATGCTTACAAACCTGTAATGGAAAAGACTTTCTATTCTGTTTATTTAACACATCCATCGGTTATCATAAACATCTCTGATAGTCCCAGTTACACTGGCCAAATGTAATCCAGGAAACCAAATAGCTGCTAATGACCAACCAATGACATCCTCAGAAAACATTTTTTAAAAACAATATTGGTTACATATCCAGACTTCTCTGCATATCCTACAAAAATTCTTGTCTGTGGAAGAATCTTGATGGTGTCAAGAACTTAGTTCAAGAGCAAACTGTCTTAAGCCCCACTTGACACCACAGTTATTTGTTTGGTGATACAATTTGCAGTATTGTCCTTAAAAGGACACACAAATACCATAGAGGAGAGTGTCCACTTCTTTCCGTAACAGGGAGTCATCAAAAACCTTCAAGTAAGGAAATGGCACACATTGGTCTGCCTTTTGGGAAGGAGGCTTTAGCAGCTTCAGGAAGAGATATTAAAGTGACAGGAAGCTAGAAATGATGCCCAACCCATGATTCAGGCAAGGCGAGACATGATTAAGGCCAGAACCAGAAAAGTCCTAGTGGAATAAAGTAGGCTTAAGCAAATCCAGTAGGATTCTTTGCCATTATACTGGGTAAAAGAACCACAAGGGTCAAAATAACCTTGAGGTTTATAGCTAGAGTCCAATACTGGCCTGGAGTTCTAATGCAAGGGTGGGACACTCTTGAGGGGAAGCATGGGCAGCAAGGAGTTCCATTTAGGAGTGTTGAGTGTAGTATGTCTACTAGATATTCTCCATTCCAGGTTTAAAGGGAGCAAGAAAAATAATCCACCGTGCAAATCAAAACTATGGTAGGAGACGTATTAATGGCAAAGAGGGAGATGTGAGAGATGTTGCTGATACAGAGGAACACATGGGGAGCTTCCCACAATTTTAGTTCCCGGAGTCACAAGATTCATTTTATCCAAACTTGTTTTACTCAACAAAGAAACTGACAATTGAACCCATTAGCTGAGCCCAGAGGGACTCCCAGGGCTTATGCTACTCAACTTTATCTCCTTATAAACATCCAAATGATGCCAGGGACAAAGGCTTCCCCTTCTGAAAGGAAACCTAAGAGCCAGCTTTCTCCCTCTGCCTTCCAGATGGCATTACACATGTCGATTAGAAATGTTCGGGAAGTGCTTTCCTCTTTGTCACCAAGAGAAGCATTTTCTTTCTTTGGAGACAGCTCCCATTTTCTTTCCCTCCTTAAAAGGAATCTGATGTGTTTTTCCCAAATTATCCGTGACTGGTCCCTTGCACTGTTTGTACTCTTGGTAGACACTCTGCAGTGGGCCAGTAAGGATGGGGCTCAGTGACGTATATTTCTCTCCTGGTTTCCTTAGCAATGCCCCAGCAGGCATCCAGCTCCCTTACAAACCTGCTTCTGACTCAGCCTGCTTTTGGCCTATGGTCCAGGCTCTGCCTGAATGTCACTTTTAAAATAATAATAATTTTGGGGGGGGGTACCTGGGTGGCTCAGTTGGTTGAGCATCTGACTCTTTGTTTCTGCTCAAGTCATTATCAGGTTGAAGGATAGAGCCCCATCCTCAGTGGAGTCTGCGAGATATTCTTTCTCTCTCTCCCTCTCCCTCTTCCCCTCCTCCTGCTTGTGCTCTCTCTCTTTCTCTCTCTAAAATAAATAAATCTCAAAAAAAAATAATTTTTGCTTCAAAGCATTTTATTGCTTATAAAGATCTATCATGGTCTTTATTTCATTTTACCTCCACAGCATAATCTTACAGAGAAGATATTATTAATATCACCATTTTACAGGCAGAGAAATCAAGACTTACAAAAGTTTAATGACTTGCCCAGATTTCATGGCAATAAGTCAACAGAAGAAGATGAGGTTTGGGAACAGAGCTCATGGAATTTGTTCATCTTGGACAACAGTGGCCACTGAGTCACAGCCAGACTTCCTTGTAATGTCTGGAGACTCCACATATGGGTTATTCCAACCCAGAATGAAATAAGATCAATTAATCTTTGACAAAAGAGGCAAGAATATCCAATGGGAAAAAGACAGTTTCTTCAGCAAATGGTGCTGGGAAGACTAGACAGCAACTTGCAAAAGAATGAAATTAGACCACTTTCTTATACCATACACAAAAATGAACTCAAAATGGATCAAGGACCTAAATGTGAGACCTGAAACCATAAAGATTTTAGAAGAGAGCACAGGCAGTAACATTTTTTTTCTAGATTTGTCTCCCGAGGCAAAAGAAATAAAAGCAAAAATAAACTATTGGCACTGCATCAAAATAAAAAGCCTCTCCACAGCCAATGAAACAATTAACAAAACTAAAAGACAACCTACTGAGTAGCAGAAGGTTTTTGCAAATGATATATCTGATAGAGGGTTAGTACCCAAAATATAAAAAGAAATTATACACCTCAATACCCAAAACCACATAACCCAATTAGAATACGGGCAGAAGACATGAACAGACATTTCTCCAAAGAAGGTTTATAGACGGCCAACAGACACATGAAAAGATATTCATCATCAGGAAAATGCAAATCAAAACTACACTGAGCTATTTTTTTTTTATTTATTCATTTGACACAGAGAGAGAGATTACAAGTAGGCAGAGAGAGAGGAGAGAGGAGGAAGCAGGCTTCCCGCTGAGCAGAGAGCCCGATGTGGGCCTCGATCCCAGGACCCCGGGATCATGACCTGAGCCGAAGGCAGCGGCTTTAACCCACTGAGCCACCCAGGCGCCCTACACTGAGCTATTACCTCACACCTGTCAGAGTGGCCAAAATCATAACCACAAAAACAACAAGTGTTGGTGAGTATAGGGAGAAAAAAAGAACCCCTGTGCACTGTTTATGGGAATTCAAACTGGTATAACCACTCTAGAAAACAGTATGGAGATTCCTCGAAAAATTAAAAACAGAATTAGCATATGACCCACTAATGACACTATTGGATATTTACCCAAAGAAAATGAAAACACTAAATCAAAAGGATATATGCACCCCTATGTTTATTGCAACATTATTTACAATAGCCAAATTATGGAAGCAACCCAAGTGTCCATTAATAGATAAATAGGAATAAAGAGGATGTGATATACACAGATAAATATATATATATATTTAATATATACAACGCAATATTACTCAGCCATGAGAAAAGAATGAAATCTTGCCATTTGCAACAACATGGATGGAGCTAGAGAGTATAATACTAAATAAAATAAGTCAGGCAGAGAAAGACAAATACCATATGATTTCACTCATGTGGAATTTAAGAAACAAAATAGATAAACAAAAGGGCAAAAAAGAGACAAACCAAAAAATGAGCTCTTAACTGTAAAGAACAGAGGGTTACCAGAGGGGAGATGGGTGAGGGGATGGGTGAAATAGGAAAAGGGGGTTAAGAAGACATTGACCATGATAAGCACTGAGTCACATGTAGAACTGTTGAATCACTATATTGTATACCTGAAACTAATATAGTATTGTAGGTTAGCTATATTAGAATTAAATCTAAAAACTTAATTTAAAAAATAGGCAGGTCTTCCATCTGCACTAAGACATGTTCAAAATTCACTGGCAAAGTCTAGTTCATGACAGTAATGACAAAAGACTTCTTAATTCAGGCACCAGCTTGTGTCCCAGGCAGGATTAGTGGTCAAAATTCAAGAGCTTCTATAGTGCTTATCATAAAACATTTGTACTATGGACTCATCACAGATGTTGCCCCTCAGTTGGGCAGTTGTATTAAAAACATTTAATTTGCTGTAACTCTTGATTCACACTGTTATGGCTAAGTTTGTCAGGTATTATGCTGAGTTGAATGGATTACGAAAATAGTACAGAGTTGGTAGAATTTATGTTGAATAATTGGTGCAGCTTGACAGCTGGGAAGGGATGCATGTTTACTGACCTGTGGCTGTGCATGTATAAGAGAAACTGGAGAGAGCAGTCGAGTCCTCAAGGGCTTCCGCAATGCTGATGGGTAATGAGGTTATGCAGTACACAACTCTAAATGTGTCTACAGAATCTCCGAGACACCAGGGCATGGGATTTGTATGTGCCTTGCAATTATTGCTGACTTATCTAGATCTTTTTGAATCTCTTAATACCTAAGTGAGGCTCTAAATGTCTAGTAGTCCAATGTGAACCAAACACTCAAAAACCTGAGAGCTGCTATTCTTCTCTTCCTGGCAAAATTGAAACTAATATTTAAGGTATTTGATTTTTAAAGTCCTTGAAAGGTTACTGGAAAACAATGAAAATCCATTGAGTTAAACTATCCATCCAAATGTAGACTCCACCTGCATCCCCTGACTCACTGAGAGTCTCACTACCTCCCAAGACAGTCTGATTTTTCTACTACTCTCTCTTATGTCTAACAAATGATTCCAGTCCTTTTCAGAGTCAGTACCAGTGGACTGCAGGTCAGAGATTTCCCCCTTATTTTGGTGGACAGAGGATCAGGGGCCTCTGCTTAGATCCTCTGGCAACAAAAAGGCCCAACACCTCCTGAAGCAGTACATTTTTTAAAAAAGATTTTATTTATTTATTTGACAGAGAAAGACACAGTGAGAGAGGGAACACAGCAGGGGGAGTGGGAGAGGGAGAAGCAGGCTTCCTACCGAGCAGGGAGCCCGACGTGGGACTTGATCCAGCACCCTGGGATCGTGACCGGAGCCGAAGGCAGACACTTAATGACTGAGCCACCCAGGCGCCCCAAGCAGTACATTCTTAATATTTTCTCTTATATTGATTAATATTCTGCCTTCTTCTAGCTTCTAAGAGAAGCAATTAAGCAGCAAAGACAAGGTCTTAGGTTTTGAAGTTGCGTAACTTATATTTAATTGACTGGTTCTACAACCTGGGGAGAGTTACCTAACAGTTCAGAGTGGCAATATCCCAATCTACAAATCAGGGAAAATAAAAATAATAACACTCACCTCACAACTGGGATAAGGACTATGGAAATGCTGCATATAATATTCCTGTTGCACTGTTGTTGGCACACAGTAGTTGTTGAATTAAGCATAATTGCTGTTAATATTCTATACCTTGTCCTTACTTAGCTGGGTCTTACAGAGCCTTGTGAAATAGATCAACAAGTTCGTCCACATGTAAGCCTTATCTTTTTTTTAGATTTTATTTATTTATTTTAGAGAGAGAGCAGCAGAAGGGGGAGGGTCAAAGGGAGAGGGCAACAAGGAATCTCAAGCAGGCTCCATGGCCTGCACAGAGCCCATTGTGGGGCTCCATCTCACGACGCAGAGACATGAACTGAGCGGAAATTAAGAGTCCAACACTTAACCAACTGAGCCACCCAGGTGCCCCCACATGTAAGCTTTCTCATAAATTGACAATGCTCTCACTGATACCCATGTATTCTCTTATGGCAACTGATCTTAAGTAACATTGCAAAGTAAGCACAAACCATTCCTATTGCCATAAAGTTAATTAAAAGATAATAGTGCTCACCATCAGCATTCAAGAGAATAAGACGTGGCCCCAAATAAGCTTATAAAAGATTTAAGAAGAGGTTTAGTGTGATATAGCAGTGGAAAGACTACCCCACCAGGATTTCAGAGAAATGGGTTACATTTGCTCAACATCCTTAGGCAAGTCATTTGATTACTCCAGTATCTTTAATTGCAGGAGAGGAAATGAGACAAATGTCACAACACTGGTGGTAATTAAGGAGATCCATATGCAAAACTAACTGTGAGGGGAACAGTGCTTAGTACGTAATAGGCATTCACCTGAGCTGGTTGATATTTATATCTAGACCTTGCTTACTTTGACAACCAATTCATATTCTCAGTCTTTCAGCTCATGGTTGTAATGACTTCTTTAACTAGTATCCTGCTTCTAGCTAGTCCCTGAAAGTCCGGTTCTCATCACCTGTTCAGAATCCAGTAGCAGAATATAAAGAGAATAATAAGTACAACTGAAATCTATGGGAAGTGGTCAAAACAGTGTTTAGAGGAAAGTTCATAGCTTTGTTTGTCTTCATTTTTAAAAAATCAAAGAAAATTAACTAAGTTCTCACCTCATTGTATAAGGCAAAGAAATGAATAAAAAAAAGAACTAAAGAACTATAGGAGAATAGGAAACTGCACATGTGATAAGATAAACAACAAATGAGTTAAATAATGAAGAAAACAAAAAGAAGTGATTAATACAGCCCAAGATTACTTGTTGAAAAAGACTAACACATGGCAAGTCTAATTGAAAAACTAGTAAAAGGAGACATGAAGCGGGCAATAGAGCATGCAGGATAATCGGGTGGAAATAGAGCAGGCAGTAAGCCCTTTGCATGGTTAAATAATAATTATTTTAAATTCTGGGTTAAATAAGTTATTTTCTCAAAAGCGCAGGAATGGTCATTTGTCGGTGTTGACTATGGACCTTATCACAGTACTATTTTACAGTCATTCCCTATATTTATAGGTGTGATGACTCCATGAAATAAATATTTATCCTCCTTTTATAACCAGAGCTGGAGCTTAGGGTGATAAAGCTATATGTCCAAGGTCACCCGGCTACAAAGAGATGCAGCTGGAATTCAAATGCAGATCTGCAAGGCCTATACTATTTATACTTTTCATGTTTCCATCCTAAAAATGTAAAACATCAAAATAGTCACCACAAGGAAGAAGAGATTTGAGTATCCAGTACTAAATATATTGAAAAATTGTTCACATGCCACACACACATAACTAAATATACTTGTTTAGATCAAAATTTCTCCAAACTTTCAAATAGCAAATAGTAACCTAACTACCCATTTCATCTCCAAAGAAAGAAAATAATGACAAGCTATGTAAAATTACTCTAAACGGAAAAAGTGGTTTTAATTCTAATTGTGATTAAGACACACACACACACACACACACACACACACACACACACACACACACCCTAAGCATGAGCTTGCTTTTTATAGACATGAATTTTTTTGGTAAAAAATAAGCAAATTGAATAAAGTGATAAATAATCACATGCTAGAAGATACTGGCAGAATACAGCCTCAGTGGGTAATACAACAAAAGGAAAATATACTCTATTCAGTATTTTTTTTAATTTAAATTCTAGTTAATTGACATATAGTGTAATGCTGGTTTCTGGAGTAGAATTTAGGATTCGTCACTTAACCTACAATGGCCAGTGTCCATCACGAATGCCCTCCTTATACCCTTGACCCATTTAGCCCCTCCCCACCCACTTCCCTCCATCCACCCTCAGTTTGTTCTCTATAGTTAAGAGTCTCTTATGAGGGCGCCTGGGTGGCTCAGTGGGTTAAAGCCTCTGCCTTTGGCTCAGGTCATGATCTCAGGGTCCTGGGATCGAGCCCCGCATCGGGCTCTCTGCTCAGCGGGGAGCCCGCTTCCTCCTCTCTCTCTGCCTGCCTCTCTGCCTGCTTGTGATCTCTCTCCCTCTGTGAAATAAATAAATAAAATCTTAAAAAAAAAGAGTCTCTTATGATTTGCCTCCCTTTCTCCTTTACCCCCCTTCTTCCCATATGTTCATCTGTACTTAATATTTTTATTTCAAAGTCTTCTTCACAACAAAACCACATCAATAGAAGCAATAAGCCATATGACAGAATCTAAGCCCCATTCTTGATTTTTTTTTTGAAGGTTTAAAAATATGATAGGGCAACATGACAACATGAGGGAGTTCCACAGACCTGCTCCCCAGCGAAACTGGTGAAGTTACATAAAAACAAAAACAACCATTTAAAATATCTGGAGATAGTCCCAAGGAAGCAAATAAAAAAATATGTACCAAAGAAAATCTGCCAAAATTTGGTAGTAGTAACAAGTCTGTGGTATTTCAACTGAAGCATATTCCCTTCTTCTCCCTCCCAAGTCAGTGAGATGGAAACTTTGCCCCGGGCTGGGTTAGTCAGGAACACAGTGCTCCTTCTCCCCCGGCTCCCAGTCAGGGCTATCTTCCCAGGAGGAGCCGGATGTCAGCCCTTTCCATGCTGCCCCCCACTACCTGTTGGTGAGGCTAAGTTCCAAGCAAGTGCCAGTGAGAACTGAGGGCCCCAGCCTCCACCCAGCCTCCACTGGTGGGATGAAGGCTCCCTGTTGAGTGTGCTGCCTCTGAAAATCCTGGAGCTCCATTAGCTCTTGCCCTGGCTCATAAGGTGATGCTTCCATGAAGAAGAGGCCAGTTAAGATGGAGGCTGCTATCATCAAGAGCTCAACTTCCTCAAGTGGGAATGTCGCCCAGAAATAAATGGCTCCATACTCCCACCCTCAACTCCACAGCCCTCTCAGAGATGTTGCTTGGAGGGTGAGAAGCAGCCCATAAAGTAGATAGATCCTTGTCTCTTCCCAAAGGAACTGACTTCCTTGGAATAGACGGGTAAATTTCAAGCCCAGGGATACTCAAGAACAGTGGAGGTGCTGGTTGAAGGCAGTTGGGAGGATATTGGTAGATTCACGGTACTGGTAGGCTGGCCAGTTTCTCCAGGAGAACCAGGGAAAGGCACAACTGGATAGAGACGTTTGGGGACAGAACAAACCTCAAACCCTGACCTCACCAACTGTCCCTTCAAAGGAGCCTAAATTGGATGGTTTTATTTATGGAGCAATTTATGCCCCAGGGCATTTTTGTAAAACAATAGAGTAATCAGCTTGTAGTTAGTGGAGTTTAACAGTTGGGTGTGGACGGGAAAAAGAGAATCAAAGACAGCCCTGCCAAAACCTCTATCAGCCCAAGATGCCTGCTAAGCAAATAGCAAGGAAAACAAGTGGGGAGATATTTAAAATATCTGGAGATAGTCCCAAGGAAGCAAATAAAAAAATATGTACCAAAGAAAATCTGCCAAAATTTGGTAGTAGTAACAAGTCTGTGGTATTTCAAATGAAGCATATTTCCTTCTTCTCCCTCCCAAGTCAGTGAGATGGAAACTTTGCTCTGGATCTACTGAATACTGAGTTGCTATAGTATATTATCTAACAGAATTATCTGTTTCCAACAGAATTGCAGAGACATGAACAGAAAGAGGAAAATATGACACATATACTGGGGAAAAAAACAGGCAAAATAAACTATGAGAGCAATCAAATGTCAAGTTTAACAGACTGAGCCTTCAAATAGCCATCACAAATATGTGCAAAGGGCTAAAGAAAGTCATGATCAGGGCACCTGGGTGGCTCAGTGGGTTAAGCCTCTGCCTTCGACTCAGGTCATGATTTCGGGGTCCTGGGATGGACTCCTGCATTGGGGTTTCTGCTCAGCAGGGAGCCTGCTTCCCTCCTCTCCCTCTGCCTGCCTCTCTGCCTACTTGTGATCTCTGTTTCTCTGTCAAATAAATAAAATTTAAAAAAAAAATAAAGAAAATCATGATCAAAGAAGTAAAGTAAGGTATGATGCAAATCAACTAGAGGATATTAGTTAGGAGATAGTAATGATTTTAAAAAGAACGAAATGGAAATTTTGGAGTTGAAAGTATAGCAATGGAAATGAAAAATTCACTAGAGAGGTTCAACAGTAGCTTGATGAGAGATCTACAGAGCTTATACAATCCAAAGAAAAGAGAGAAAAAAGAATGAAAAAAAAATGAACAGAGTCAATGGTATTTCTATACACTTGCAATGAACAATCCAAAAATAAAATTAAGAAAAAAACTTTTTTTAGCATAGCATTGAAAAAAATTACTTAAGAATAATTTGAATAAAAGACATGCACACTTATAACTAAAAACTCTTAAATACAAAAAATGAATCATGGAACACTACATCAGAAACTAATGATGTACTGTATGGTGACTAACATAACATAATAAAAAAAAGAAAAAGAAAACTCTAAAACAATATTAAATAAATTTTTTAAGTTTTATTTATTTATTTTAAGATTTTATTTATTTATTTGACACAGAGAGAGTACAAGTAGGCAGAGAGGCAGGCAGAGAGACAGGGAGAGGAGGAAGCAGGTTCCCCGCTGAGCAGAGATCCTGATGCGGGCCTCGATCCCTGGACGCTGAGATCATGACCTGAGCCGAAAGCAGAGGCCCCAACCCACTGAGCCACCCAGGCGCCCAATTTTTTAAGTTTTAAATGAATGGCAAGCATCTCATGTTCATTATCAAAAGACAGTATTTGAAGATGGCAGTACTCTCCAATTTGTCTACAGGTACAGCACAACACCTGTCAGAATCCCACCTACCTTCTTTGTGGAAATTGGCAAGCTGATTATAAAATCTATATGGAGTTGCAATGGACCCAGGATATTCACAATCATATTGAAAAAGAAGAACACAGTAGGACGACTCACACCTCCTGATTTTAAAACTTCCTACAAAGCAATGATAATCAAGACAGTGTAGTAGTGACATAAGCATAGCACTAACATATAAATGAATGGGGAAAATGGAAAGCTTGGGCACCTGGGTGGCTCAGTCAGTTAAGCGTCTGCCTTTGGCTCAGGTCACGATCCCAGGGTCCTGGTCCTGGGATAGAGCCCCAGAGCCCCAGATCCTATTCCCTGCTCAGCGTGGAGTCTGCTTCTCCTTCTCCCTCTGCCCCCTTCCCCAGGTCCCTGCTCCTGTGCATGCACTCTCTCTCTCTCAAATAAGTAAATTTTTTTTAAAAAATTGAAAACTAGAAATAAACTCATGTGTCTGCGGTCAATTGATTTTGGGCAAGTTTGCCAGGACCATTTGACGCAGGAAAGAATAGTCTTTTGTTTGTTTGGTTTTGGTTTTCTGGTTTTATTTGAGTCTGGTTGACACACAATATTACACTAATTTCAAGTGCACAACACAGTGATTTGACACTTTTTAAACACATGGTGCTGGGACAACTGAATAGCCACACGCAAAAGAATGAAGTTGGACACTTACCTCATACCATACACAAAATTTAACTCAATGTGGGTGAAAGGACTAAATCTAAGAGCTAAAACTATCAAACTCTTAAAGAAAACAAAGAAGTAAATCTCTATGAACTCAGATTTAGAAATAGATTTTTAGAAATGACACTAAAATCACAGGCCACAAAAGAAAAAAAAAGGTAAATTGGACTTGATCAAAATTAAAAACTTTGTGTTGCCAAGGACACTATCAAGAAAGTAAAGACACCCCATAGAATGGGAGAAAATATTTGAAAATCATTTATCTGATTAGGAGCTTGTATCTAGAATATATAAAGAAGTCTGCTCACTCAATAACAGTAAGACAAATAACCCATTTAAAAATGGGCAAAAGACTTGAGCAGACCTTTCCTTAAGGAGCATATACAAATGGCCAAAAACACATGAAAAGACACTTGACAGCATGAGTCACCAGCGAAATGCAAAATCAAAACCACACTGAGATTCCACTTCACCCTACTAAATGTCCAATCAAAAAGTCAGATAACAAAGGTTGATGGGAATGTGATAAAATATGATATGTGAAATGGTGTAGCCACTTTGAGAAGCAATGGGCCAGTTTTCCAACAATTAATCACAGAGTTACCTTCTGAATTACCTCACCAGCCATTCTACTCTAAGGTCTACCCCTGAGAGAATGAAAATACATGGCCACACAAAAGCTGATACACAAAAGTTTATAGCAGCATTATTCATAATAGCCCAAACCTGGAAACAACCCAAATATCCACCAACTGGAAAATGGATAAACAAAAAGCAGTCTATCCATACAAAGAATATTATTATGCTATTTAAAAAGAATGGAATACTAGTACATGTTACAACACGGATGAACCTTAAAAACAGGCTAAGTCAGTCACTCTCAAAAGGCCACATATTATAGGTTATCTTTTATATGAAATTTCCAGAATAAGCCAATCAGTAAAGACAGAAAGTCAATTAATGACTGCCGATAGCTGGGGCGTGTGGGGAGGACAGAGCTGGTGGTAGCTAAAAGGTATGGGGTTTCTTTTTGAGGTGATGAAATTGTTCTAAAATTAACTGTGATGATGGTTACACATAGTTGTGAGTATATTAAAAACCATCTGTATTCGTTTGCTGGGGCAGTCATAACCAAATACCATGGACCTAGTGACTTCAATAACAGAAATCTATTATCTTGTGGTCTGAAGGCTGCAAGTCCACAATCAAGGTGCTGGCAGGGTTGGTTGCCTCCGAAGCCTCGAAGCCTCGCTCCTTGACTTGCACATGGCCACCGTCCTGCTGCTTTGTTCTTACATGGTCACCCCTCCATGTATCTCTCCCTTTCAGTAAGCACTGCAGGCCTATGGGATTAGCACCCCTCCCTAATGGCCTCATTTTAACCTAATAAACTCTCTGAAGACTTTATCCCTGAGTATCTTCAACATCAGAATTTTGAACATAACACCATCAAAACTGTACACTCTAAAGGGGTGAATTATGTAATCTGTGAGTTATATGTTAATAATGCTTTTGAAAAAAATAGTGTAAGAGTGCTCCTAGCATGTTTAAAAAAAAAATCTTCCTAAAAACTACAATTAAACTTATTGGAGAAATAGCACTCATTCTCCTTCAAAACAAAACCCAGATGTTATGGAACATTTGTAAAGAAGGTTGTATGAGTATCAGATGGCATAAGGGAGGGAAAGGACAGTGATAAACTCTTGCAGCAAAGGAGGTGGTCTTACCACAACACTACACCTGGCCCCAAGGTGTGACCCATGAAATCATCAAATTGATTCACTTCCTTATCCAATTCTTTGAGGAGCCACTACGGGCTAGGCACTCTTTAAGGTGTATGCGCCATACATGAGCAAACAAGATGGAGACCACTGCATTCATGGATCTCACCCTCCCCCAGAAGTAGGGGTGCAGACAGTGAACTGGAACACAGTAAGTTAGTACCTTCAGCATGTTAGAAGGTGATACGTGTTCTCGAAAAACTGAAAGGTTTAGCAGAATGAGGGGACCTAATGATGCTGTGAAGAGGCAGGAAAGGCAGGTTGAGAAGAGGATGAAAGGGCTGGCCATATAAATATTTAGGAGAAGAGTGTTCCATTCTCATGCAACAGCCCTTGTAGAGGCCTTGGGGAAGAGTCTGCTGAGGTGTTTGATGAACAGCAAGAAGACCAACATGGCTGGAAAGATGCAGGCAAAGGAGAGAGTAGTACAAGACCAGATGTCTTGTAGGGCCTTGAAGGACATCATAAAGACTTGGGCTCTTACCTTACGATGAGAAACCTTTGCAAGTTTGGGAGCAAAGAAGTGACAAGGTCATGCTTGCATTTCAGAAGGAGCTCTCTGGTTGCTGTGTTGAGACTTGAATGCAGGGAGGCCAGATAGAGACCAGGGAACGTTGGGGGGCTATCACATGCGGAAGCAATTAAGACTGGACACGTTTTATTTTCAAAATAGTGGTATACACTGTGCATGTGGAGAGGATGAGGGATGAAGAAGAAGCAGGGGCGGTATAAGAGAGTTGAATCACCATTTTCTATAACAAGGAGTCAAGTACATAATATCTAAAATTAAAACATAAAGAAAAGCAGTAAAAACATAGCATTTAGAAATACTAAGTTAATTAAAATAGGAGGTTGCTAAAACTAGCTTGAAATGATTGCTACTAAAGAGAGAAATTGAAAAGAGGGACTTGTTTATTCTGAGACTTATACTTCATTTGTTTAACCATGTGGAGGTATTACTTTGGTAATTCTTCTACAAAGGGCCAGAACAAGGTTGGCATAGAACTTCATAATTAATGATTCATAATTAATGATGGGTTAAGAAATTATGCAATTGCAATAAGCTACAAAGGAGAAAAAGAAGTCTAGCTATGGGGAAAGTATATGTAAAATATCATTATTTGCAGATAGTGGAATGCCTAGTTAAAACAAGTGGCAAATTTTTTCAGTAAAGTGATCAGATAAAGAGGTATTTTTAAAAACTGATTGGCTAGTATAACACCTTGTTTAATAAATGCTTTTCTTAAGTGGACTAGAATCATCTTCCCTACTAGAAGTTCAATGCTAATTTCAGCACTCAACTATAGTTAATGACTAATATGCTGGAGACTGACCCTTTTTAATACTTAAAAACTAAATGACCATTCAGCTGTTTCTGTAGTTTAATATTATTTACTGCTCTGAGAACCTTTGGGAAGAGAGAAACACTTTATTCTTTCCTCCTGGATATTTTTGGCTTAGAAACAATTGCCGAGCAGACCAACAAGTTCAAGCACATACTGTGCTCCGGTCGAAAGCCAAGGGCTGGTCACTACAGATGACTTTTAAAATTCACTTGGTCTGCTCTGGAAGGTGAGTGAGAGTGGTTTCCTCCTGAGTTCAAGTCAACAATTCATCCCTCTCTCCATCCATCCATCCATCCATCCATCCATCCATCCATCCATCCATCTATCCATTCATCCATCTACTTATTCAAATTCTTTCTGAGCAAGAGCAAGCTGGGCCTCAAGATTCAAGGAGAAAGACTTTCTCCTGGCTCTCAGAGGGCTTGTGTGAACAGCACATGGAAAGGACAAGCACAGAAGACAGCAGTAAGAATTAAGAGAGAGGGGTGCCCTGGGTGCTTGCGGAGGCAGGCTCACAGTAGGCACAGGTGGAAAGTACTGGGTAGACAGAGTGATAGAGAGGCCGGAAAGCCAGTGGATTGTATTGGTTGAGTGAACCTGATAAGACAAGTGAGCAGCACAAAGAAAGGAGATGGCAAGGTAGAATGCTTTGAGGAACTATAGAGAGAGAGTGCGTGTTTTTCAGTGGTCCTAACCTCGAATGGCTGCAGGAGCTGGCAGGCAATATGCATAAGTCGGGTGGACTGAGTCCTGGGAAAGACAAGAGGGATTAGTGCCCACTGTGGTAAACTGAGGACAGCACACTGCACTCAAAGGGGCTGGCCCTCCACAGCTCCGGTGACTGACGCCAGGTGGGACCTGGTGTTCCTACGCCTTCTAATTTTCCAACAGAAATCCAGATTTTTGTTGTGGGGCAGGGGTAGACATGTGTATAAAGATAATTTTTACTGAATTCACATGCCTTGAAATGATAATAATAAAATCTATTGTGCCCTCTTCCCCCCCCACCCCCCAAAAATGTGCCTGATTTCAAGCTGAGAGCTGTTAGTTTGCTACCCTTAGTATAACGGTTGAGTTGTTCTAATGTTTACCCCCTTAAACAAATCACCGAAGCTATCCTAAGCCTCAGTTTCCACATCTAACAACAGCATTTCATTTAATTTATTTAAACTACAGGATATTTTGAGATCTAAATGAGGCAATGAAGGTACAGCTATGCCCTATTGAAAGATGCTGCTTTGTAATAAAGTTGTCTGGGAGATATTTTTATTCAAATAAACTACATGTGCATATAAATCATCACAACACAGCACATGTCATGAATCATTACACTACACTCTATACACACACGTATTTGTTGCCTGCCAGTGAGGACTCAAGAACGGGCTGTGTAAAAGGGGTTCATCAAGTTGTGTGGTTTACTCTGCTGTTGATTTCCTTTCTGCCATCGATTTTGCATTCTGGCGAGCAGTGTGGCCCCGTGCCAGCTGACCAAGATTGGGCAGGTGGGCAGTCTTGGAGCTCTCTGGGTAACAAAGGAAAGGTGTCAGTCTGCATATCGAAATGCAAGTCCCAGCAGCCCTAGGAGGACGCCACCGCGATGGCCGCAGCTGGGAGGATGAAGACGACCTGGCGATCATATAGTGTACAGACCCCAGGCAGTATGAAGGACGTCCCTACAGCCCAGGAAGATCAACCGGAAATCCAACGAAGGGAAATTGGTAGAAACTGAGATTAAAGGCTCACAATGGTCTCAGGAAATTTGAAAAGAATGGAACAGCAATCACTGATGAACAATGTGTACACATCTAGAAGGGAAGATTTCAATTTGGTCAGGAATCCCATTTCCAGGAATTCCAGGAATTCCTACTTGGAACTAAATGGGGTTTATGTTAAGTGTTTCGTATAGATGCTGGTCCCCAAAGTGCGCTTTTATTATTATTTGCTGGATATGGGTAGATTATAAGATGTATATTAGAGGGTGGTAAAATGTGAGGCTGAAAGTGTGGGTGGTCAGAGACCAGATCACAAAAGGTCTTATAGGCTATGCTAGGGAGTTCAGAGCTTCTCCGAAGAGTTGGCAGTGTGCTGAAGGGTCTTGAGGAGAGTATTTGTCACCTACGTTAAATGTGGCATGTAACAAATGGCTTATGGCCTTAACTTAAATACAGAATGATCAAATAAAGCTGAAATATTTTCAGTGGATTTCTCGGTTCTTTGCACTGTGACCAGGCATACACGGGATGGAATCTTTACAACCCGCCCTTAATTAACAGTGTATGTCCCAGGGAAAAAATGAGATTTAAGTTCCACATGCTTTCCCCAATGGCACTGCTTTCTGAACTTTGCATCAGTGGCCGCTCCTAGTCAGCATGAGCAGAAAACAAGGACAAAGAGACCTCACTGGAAAAAAGACATCTCCATATAACAGAACTTCAACCTAGTTAGTAGACCCCAGAAGTGGATCAAAAGGCATCTTAGTTCTGCTTCCGGATCTCTGAAAGAGGCGGGACTGGGCAGAGAGTGAGTGATAGAGGGAAGTGCACTTTGCTGACAGAAATAGCTTCTCCGTAAGGTCTAACCTACAAATTCTAAATGGTCAGTCCCCAAAAGATGGCCAAATAAATGTTCTCTAATTCTTGATATGAAAAAGATCTCAACACTTCCACCTCAGTTTCTCTCATTCTTTCAGGATGATAGTCCAGAAATGCGTTGAGAAGAAATGCCTGTGTGAGCGGATCTCCCCCGCAGTTCTTAAACTTCCTAGCCCCGGAACCGCGAAGGGCACAGAGAAGTAATGCTGCTAACATGCCGTCTGCTGGGCTCTTGCTGTACACTGAACTAAGGAAATTGTCCAGGCTTTCCCTACGCATCTCTTCCCTGTGCTGTCCTCTGACATTGGTCCCTGAGGCAGAAAGATTTTGGAAATAGTCAATGGCCAGATAGTTGTACAGTGAGTCTCTGTTTTGTTGTTGCTTATTGCCCTGATTAGAACCTTTCTCCTGCCTCCTGTATCCCCTGATGGGACGCGTTCTGACTGATACCTAACACATTAAGGATTTACATTAAAAACACACTCCTGGAGGCATCTGGTTGGCTCAGTCGGTTAAGCATCTGACTTGGGCTCAGGTCATAATCCCAGGGTCCTGGGATCAAGCCCCATGCTGGGCTCCTTGGTCAGCAGGGAGCCTGCTTCTTCTTCTTCTTCTTCTGCTCCCCCAGCCTGTGCTCTCTCTTTCTCTCTGTCAAATAAATAAATAAAATCTTTAAACACACACACACACACACTGCTGAGCATATTGAGGGGACATAAATCCAACTGGATGAGATTGGAAAGGGCTCCACAGAAAGCACCAGAACCTCACATTCTGTCCCTTCGGCTTCAGAATAATTGCCAGTGAACCTACTGGAAGATGCCTGGGGAAATCAGTATAATGTTTCAACTTATTAAAATCTTTGAGAAGGCTTCTCCCTCTTCATCTATTTTAGATGGATCGTCATTGGGTATCATGTGTCAAATAAAGGTTTCCTAATACCCTTCCAGATAAAATGGTCTCCCTTCTCATAAGTCACCCAGGACCCCAAGAGGCCATGAGTGCTGGAGGGTTTGGTTTTGGTAACCTAAGACACCATACACATATTAGTAATTATTATTGAGTTAAGGATTATTACTTAAGACAGGTTGCCAGGAATGCTGCGTGATAGAAACTGATAATAGCTTACTTCTTACCCATCACCACTTCTTCCTTAATAATAGAAACCGGATCTTGTGGGGGACATCAATGTGCCCTGAAAAAAACTACTTTTTTCCTGCCTCGCCCCAAGGTAGGGGTAGTGAGGTAAGTTCTGGATAAGGCTTTCAGGAGAGGTGCTGATGTAGTTAGGAGGTCTTTTTGCTTTTTCCCCTTTCTCCTTCTCCTTGCCTGGAATCTAGATTTGATGTCTGGAGCTGGTGGAAGACATGCTGCCCCTTGAAGATGGAAGTCACATGTTAATGAAGACAGAACAAAAAGATAAAAGAAGCCTAGGACATAGTTTATATTCTAGAACTGCCATGACACCTATAGAAAGTCACCCTCCAGAATGCCCTAGATGTGAGAGTAAAATAAATTTTCATGCTGTTGGGCACCTGGGTGGCTCAGTGGGTTAAAGCCTCTGCCTTCAGCTCAGGTCATGATCTCAGGGTCCTGGGATCGAGGCCTGCATCGGGCTCCCTGCTCAGCTGGGAACCTGCTTCCTCCTCTCTCTCTGCCTACTTGTGATCTCTCTCTGTGTGTCAAATAAATAAATAAAATCTTAAAAAATTTTTTTTTTCATGCTGTTAAACCATGTTAATTCAGGTTTCTGTTATTCACCCCAAATGTCGTTCCTGGTTGATTCATCTTATGTGTCATAAAATAAGAAGAGCAAACTGGTGCACCTGGGTGGTTCAGTCAGATTACTGGCTGACTCCTGATTTCGGCTCAGGTCAAGATCTCAGAGTAGTGGGATCGAGCCCCGTATCTGGCTCTGTACTCAGTGGGAGTCTGTTTCCTCTTCCTCTGCCCCCTCTCAAATAAATAAATAAAATCGTTTTTTAAAAAAGATCTTTTTTTTTAAATCTTTTTTTAAAAAAGGTTTTATTTATTTATTTGACACAGAGAGAGAGAGATCACAAGTAGACAGAGAGGCAGGCAGAGCGAAAGGGGGGAAGCAGGCTCCCCGCTGAGCAGGGAGCCCGATGCTGGTCTCGATCCCAGGACCCTGAGATCATGACCTGAGCGGAAGGCAGAGGCTTTAACCCACTGAGCCACTCAGGCGCCCTAAATAAATAAATCTTAAACAATATAAGAAAAGCAAGGGAAACATTCAATCAAGATGTTAAAAAAAAAGAGAGAGAACATAACATTTAAATTCTATAGTCTTCTGGGCATGGTGCTCTATCTCTGGGGAGGGAATTATTGGCTGGGGCCATGGGATAACTGTGCCACTCAGGTTGCCTAGGAGGAGGATTTCTTGTAAGAGAAAGCTGCAAGACTCCAGCAGATTTCACCTGTGGCTTTCAAACACTTTGCCCTTTATGGCGATTATAAACTTGCATTATTTATCAGCACAGAATTTGCCTCGTCTATAGGAGAAATGACTGATCCTTGGAAAGTGTTTCCCATGTGGACCTGGGAGACTTTTCTGAATCTATTTCATGAAAAATGAAATAAGAAAGCATAACAAGTACAAGTTCATTCAAGTCGATCAACATCAATGCCACTTTCTCCAGAAGAAGCAGGAAAAGAGACCAGCAGAGAAGAAGGTAATAAAAAGCTCTTGGCTCTGCTTTCCTAATTATCCCTAATCCACTAAAGAGCTGGAAACATCTTACAAATGCTAATTAATTGAACCCCCTACCAGTCAAATGATGAACCCGGGAAAGGGCCTCTCTCCTAACAAGTATGGACTGTGACAGAACAGGGCCGGCTGGAAATGGACGTCTAGCCAAGCAGGCAGCGTTTGAAGTCCTGTGGGGTCAGCTAAGAGTGAGAAGCACTACCAGGACTACAAGAACAAAGAGAGCACAGAGTCGAGAACTTCTAGAAAGGAGCATGTGTGTAGCCAGCGACTATCTCTTCTTCAACCTATCTCCCATCCAGTTTCCAACTTCTGGCACACAGTGGAATAACCATAGTGAACCTTATTCTCAGAATCCCTTACCTTCCAGAATTCTTCTGAGTTTTACCTCTGTCCTCTTTCAACCACCATCAGCACAAACACTTGCCAGAAATCATCTCATGACATTGTCCTATTTCCATGCTTCCCAAAATGTTCTGCTTAATCGTGTTGTGTCAGACGTTGGAACCAACCACAATGCTTTTGGTCGCAAATAAAAGAAAATTCAACTCAGTGTAGCTTAAACTGTAAAGGGAATTTATCATTTCTGCTTATTTAACTGGAGAGTTCAAAGGTATGTCAACTTTATTTTTCTTAATTTTATTTTTTCAGTGATCCAAGATTCATTGTCAATGCACCACACCCAGTGCTCCATGCAATACGTGCCCTCCTTAATATCCAGCACCAGGCTCACCCATCCCCCCACCCCCTCTTCTCCATTACCCTCAGTTTGTTTCTCAGAGTCCACAGTTTCTCATGGTTCATCTCCCCCTCCAATTCACCCCAAATTCACTCTTCCTTTCCTTCTCCTAATGTCCTCCATTTTATTCCTTATGTTCCACAAGTAAGTGAAACCAAATGATAATTGACTTTCTCTGCTTGACTTACTTCACTCAGCATAATCTCCTCCAGACCCGTCCATGCTGATACAAAATTTGGGTATTGATCTTTTCTGATGGCTGCGTAATATTCCATTGCATACATAGGCAACATCTTCTGCAGCCACTTTGGAAAACAGTGTGGAGATTCCTCAAAAAATTAAAAATAGAGCTATCCTATGACCCTGCAATTGCACTACTGGGTATTTATGACAAAGATACAGCTGTAGTGAAAAGAAGGGCCATATGTACCCCAATGTTCATAGCAGCAATGTCCACAATTGCCAAACTGTGGAAAGAGCTGAGATGCAATTCAACAGATGAATGGTATGTCAATTTTAAACATTGATTTAAGATTAGGGCTCTGGCTCCATTTCTAGGCAGTTCTCTTGGTGTTAGTCTCATTCATTTGCTCTTTCCTTGGACTGATTTTTATTATTGTAACAAAATGCTACAGCAATTTCTGGTGACACGACTATATATCACAGCATCCAAAGAAAGAGAGAGCCTCTTCTCCCACATGTCAAGCAAGTGTCTTGGGATTCATCCCTAACAAAATTGGGTTAGGTACCCATTCTTAAAAGAATGTTCAATCTAGTCCAAGAAATGGTGTGTGTGTCAGCCTCAGCTAAGTCATGCTGTGGTAACAAATGGTCCCAAAGCCTCAGTGGTTTACAAAGCAACAAAGGTTTATTTGTCATTTAACTTTCCTGCTGGTAGTTGTGGATCAGCTGAGACTTCATCTATGCCCTCTTCATCGGGTGACTAAGACTGAAGGAGCAGTCAATTTCTAGGGTGTACTAATCTTATGGCAGAGGAGAAGTGTGACAGTAGAGCCACGTGCTGTCTATTCAACCTTCCCTTGGAAATGACACATGTAAATTCCACCCACATTTTACAGGACAAAGCAAGTCATTACCTAGGGCTGTTATCAGTTGAATGGGAAATAAAATCCTTCTGTAAGAAAATCCAGATGTGATGAGCTTGGATATATTTTGAAAATAATACAATTACTGGAAATGTTGTGTGCTGACTGGCTTAAACTAGGTTGTTCATCTCTCAACCAATTACCAGGTAAGGGAGATAAGATTCTATTTGAGGGTTTATATCAAAGCCCACTCCTCGAAGTGGGAACGGGATCACTCACACCTAGACCACATGGTCTATGTCACGAACAAATAAATAGGATAGTTTGGATCTTCATTGTACAGGTGAAAAAATTGAAGATTAAAGCAAGTATACCTGTTGAGGATTAGAAAGCTAGAATTCGGGAACACCTGCGTGGCTCAGTTGGCTAAGTTCCTGCCTTTGGCTTGGGTCATGATCCCTGGGTCCTGGAATTGAGCCCTGTATCCTGCTTTCTGCTCAGCAGAGAGCCTGCTTCTCCCTCTGCCTGCTCTGCCCACCACTCCCCCGCTGCTTGTGCTCTCTCTCTCTGACAAATAGATAAATAAATAATCTTTTAAAAAAATAGAGAAAATAAAGTAAGCAAAAAAAAAAAAAAGAAAGAAAAGAAAAGAAAAGAAAAAGCTAGAATTTAAAGCCAGGTCATCTAAACTGATATTTAGTCCTTTCCACGATACTAGAAACTTTGAGTTTGTTACTATTGTCTCTAAAAATGCTATCCTTACTTAACTCATTCATTCGACTAATAAACTTAATTAGCACAGGGAGGAATCATATAAGTAATTCACTATACTTCCCAGACAGTCACCATTCATAAAATAATTCACAGGTTCCAAATTCAAAAAAAAAAAAAAAGCAACCCAGAATCTGAAGACAAGGCCCAGAAAAACACAGTCTTCATCTAGGAAAACAGGCATCCTCAAGCAATGTGGTTTAAAAAATACACTTCAGGGCACCTGGGTGGCTCAGTGGGTGGTTAAAGCCTCTGTCTTCGGCTCAGGTCATGATCTCAGGGTCCTGGGTTCGAGGCCAACACTGGGCTCCCTGCTCAGCGGGGAGCCTGCTTCCTTCTCTCTCTCTGCCTGCTTCTCTCCCTATTTGTGATCTCTCTCTGTGTCAAATAAATAAATAAATAAATAAATAAATCTTTTTAAAAATAAAAGTAGATACACTTCACAAATTTCCACAAGATCAGTTTGACCATATCTCATAGATTAACCCAGCAATTTCATATGCAGGAACTTATCTCATGGAAATAACCATGATTGAGTGCAAAAGTTTTTTTTAAAAGTAAGTAAATAAACTACAGGATGTTCAATGCAGCAAATTTTTAAACTCAAAATCCTAAATATTGAAACTAAATATCCAAAAACATGGGATACATTAAGTAAACCGGGGAATATGCAATCAATAAAATACTGTGTAGCTATTGAAAAAGAATCGCATGCCTAAATATTTAATTACATAGAAAGATTTTTTGTAGCAAAAGCAAATTATCAAATGATGTATAAATAGGTTTCCTTTTATATTATGGTATTATAGAAGATTTGTTCTTTTTCTGTTTATGTTTCTTTTTTTTTTAAGATTTTATTTATTTATTTGATAGAGCACACAAGTAGGGGGAGCAGCAGGCAGGGGGAGAGGGAGAAGTAGGCTCCCCACTGGGGAAAGAGCCTGATGAGGGGTTCGATCCCAGGACGCTGGGATCATGACCCAAGTCGAAGGCAGACACCCAACTGACCTAGCCACCCAGGCGCCCCTTGTTTATGTTTCTATTCAAATTTTCTATGTTAAACATGTATGAGTTTTATGCACTAAGGAAATAAACAGTGAAGTGTTCTTTTTTAATGAATTGCCCTCCAAAACTAAAACCAAGAGAAGCCACTGGAGGCAGATCAGGTTAGCATCTGCAGAAGTAATAGGGCTCTAAGATTGTATTGTTGATTAGACAAGATGTCTCTCACACATGATGGAGGAGATCAAAATATAACTCAAGCAACACGACAAGTAGCTCTGTGAGATCCAAGAACATGGGTCTAGAAAAATGAGAAACTGTGATTAAGAATGGTCATGGTGACTCTAGTACCGCCCACTGGAAAGGGTTGTAATTTTAATTGCCCTCATCAAAGATCAAGGCAGAATTTTACCCAGAGAGAAGACAATTTATCCAAATGTTCTGCTTGGTGCTGAAAAACAACAGCTTCCTTTCATTTAATCCTATATTGACCCAGTTACCTTCTGTTTGAATTTTCTCTTTCGTCAAGATGGCAACGCCCCATGTCAATGGCATGTTACTTTTCCTGCTAGAATGGTAAAAATTGTGCTCTAGACTGCCAGTTTTGGGGGTAGGGTAGGGGAGTGGGGGAATTTAGTCAAAGCCATTGTTTTTGGCAAGGTCATTTCAACCCAGGGTGAGTTAATTCCATTGAATGGAAGACCACCAACTGGCTTCTTTCTCTTTATTAATATTTCTACCTCCTTCTCTACCTGTGAAATTCCTAGTGCAATCAGATGTTTTGGCCAATGTTTGCAAAATGCTACCCTTTAGTTTCTTAAAACTTACATGTAGATGTTGTCTATGCTCAGTGATTTATTTAAACTATTTGCTTGAGCATCATAGAAAGGAAAATTAGAAGTGTGCCTCCTCCGTCATCTGACCATACTTCCACCTACAGTGTATAAACCTCCGTTGGCATCACCCCAGCTTCTTGCATATCTGCATCACAGTGCCTCTTTGTTCACAATCTTCCTTCCATACCATATGTCAAAAATCCTTCTCAACCACCAATTCTCTTCCCCCAAATTTCTTAATTCTAGAATTCTAGTAAGGAATATCCTGTTAAGTAGAAGGTAGGCTCTATGAAGACAGGGACTTCGTTTTGTTCATTTCCATATCTTTATGGGTTCTTGAAAAGTGTGTTGCATTAGTGGATAATGCAAATTGCATAAATTAGTGTAACTGTCTTATTCCCAGCCTCCCCCCTCCCCTCATGGAGAGGAGAGGTGGGCAACACTCATCTGAATCTCTCGTGGGTCGCACGACACACATTTAAACTCTTTATGCTAGTAATTTTCAAACATAAACCTAAGTAGAGATAATCGCTCCAGCCCAAATAACCCAGTTTTTATTTTAACCAGTAATTCTATACCCAACAGTGAAAGTCTTGAGCAGTCGAAAAATGCATTCATACATGAACCAAGGACAGAGTGATTGCAGGGTACAAGATGATATTTGTATTCTGAGTGTTACATTCCTCACCCAAAAGTCAAAACTTTTAATGGTTTCAAGTCCAGGTCCTAATTGAATGGATCAATTCAATGAAAGTTCCCAAAATGTTCCTTGGAGGAAGGAATTAGCATCAAAACTTCTTGTCGAAACATAACATACTAGTACCCCAGTTTTCAACATTATTTCCATAAATGCCACATCCTAAGGCTTTCCATTATAATAGCAGAGCTTGATGCATTTTTTCTTTTTTTCAGTATTTAACTAATACATGTATTGAGGTATATATCTGTGAATGTAAATTATTTTTAAAAGGCTAAGAAGGTTTAATTATATACTGTTTTTAAAAAATTGGAATGTAGTTGACATATAATGTTGTCTTAGTTTCAGGTGTATATTGCAGTGATTCGACCTGCACTTTTTCTTTTCCAGAAAAGTTTAAAAATAGGGCAGAGAGAACCACTAAGATTGTGCTAGGTGCTAACACATACTTACCAAAAATGTTTTTAAGAGAAAAATGATCAGAGAGGAAAACAAACCATAAGAGACTCTCAGCTATAGGAAACAAACTGAGGGTTGCTGGAGAAGAGGTGAGGGGGGATGGGGTAACTGGGCGATGGGCATTAAGGAGGTCATGTGATGTAAGGAGCACTGGGTGTTCTATGCAACTGACGAATCACTGAACTCTACCTCTGAAACTATGGATACGCTATATGTTAATTAATTGAATTTAAATAAAATAAAATGAAAAGAAAAGAAAAATAGAGTGAATGAAAAAGTAAATCCATGTCTCCAGACACTTCTATATTATTAAGTTTTTTTTTTAAGATTTTATTTATTTATTTTGACAAAGAGAGAGATTACAAGTAGGCAGACAGGCAGGCAGAGAGAGAAAAGGAAGCAGGCTCCCTGCTGAGCAGAGAGACCGATGCCGGCCTCGATCCCAGGACCCTGAGATCATGACCTGAGCCGAAGGCAGAGGCTTTAACCCACTGAGCCACACAGGCGCCCTATATTATTAAGTTTTAAAAGAAGTTCTGGCTCGAGACCATTCTTGGTGTATTTTTGACATATGCTACTTTTCTGTAACACAGAGACTTATTTTTGAAAATTTAATACACTGATGGAGCTCGACAACGGATAATAGAATCTCACAGTTGAAAATACCATGAACAATATGATAGGTAAAATGGTCAACAAGGATGAGTATCCGAGGCCAGGGAAGGACGTGGTTCCTCGGAAGTGGACAACAGGCCAAGAACACACAGAACCTTCTCATTTCCCAGGGCCAGAAAGGCCTTGCTTTGGGCTATCCATTAAGCAATTGGCAAGGGCACAGTGAAGATATGCATCCCCATGCTGAATGCTGAGGTGAGGTGATTTCCACACCTACTGCCCTAAAGCCCCTTCGTCCTTTTCTCTGGTCATCTCTTTCCTTTCCTAGCCATCTTTCATGAATCTGGAATATGTGTTTCCATCGTTCTTTCTTTCTTTTCTCTCTTCATTGCTGGAAGTGCATCTCATCACAAATAAATCCTGATCCAGAGAGATATTCCCAGAAACACAATGAAGTCAGCACGGGAGTTTTCTGGAAGCCAGTAATCCCACATGGATTTCTAAATTACTGGTATTAATAAATTTCCTCACCTCATTGCTTTCCCACATGACCCCATCCCCTGAGAGCCAACTCCTTTCCTTGACAGTTATTGATCCCTGCCATTCTTAGAGTTGCTTGATATAAGACACAGTAAGTTCCCAGTTCACTGCACAAGAAGAGGTAGCATTTAATGAATGGAAGGATAAAAGGAGTGGGCAGTAGTGAGCAAGAATGAAATCAGGCAGTCCGAAATTTGACTCGATGTGGCTGGAGGAAGACAGGAAGGAAAGAAAGCAGAAGCCAGGGAAGCAAGAGTCACCACAGGCTTCAAGGTGGATAAATATGAGACCAGCTCCCTAAGAATACAGTTGAGGACTTTTGTGCTTTCTTAGTGTACGGGACATCAGGTGCTAGACAAGGACTGGTCCCCTACAGAAGGTTCAAGGTGCTGCAGTGGAAATAATACTTGCATCATTTAACAAGTACCCCTGAGTACCTGCATGACCTCATTTCTCTCTTACAACAGAATCAACTCACATGGTTCTTAAATAAACTGATACAAAAAACTATATCCTGAGAAGTACTCCTACTATCTTTGTCCCCATCTACCCCCATTCCCACTCTTGCCCCTTATAGGTAACCACTTGGATTTGTCCCTTGTTTATCTGCCTAGTTCCTTAGTTTTTGCAGACAAAGAAAATAAATGAAAAAATATATTCTCATTTTCACCCAGGGAAAGTAGAATTACTCACACACAAGGACACCAAAGTTTAGAGGTGTAGACTATTCTTCCTCTGAGCTGATTTTTGGCTGGATGGTCAACAACCCACTTACTTCTGGGTTTCTTGGCTTCGGGATCCAGCCTGAGGGTCAAGGGCCATGGGATTCAGCTGAAAGAGACTTCAGATTCTGAATTCAAGGACTCTGGTTGAGTTACCTGACTTAAAGGCTTAAAAATTTTTGCACCTTTGTCTTACAGTTCTAAGCAATCAAGGATCCAAGCTACCACTGTTGCCCGGAGCTAGATGTTTCCGTGCACCCCTCAGTGAGTGTTCTTTTGTAAGTTTCTCTCCTAGAGGGAAAAGTCAGAATGTGGGTGCTTAGGAAAGGTTGTCAGATAAAATGTAAGAGTCCCAGTTAAGTTTGGATTTCAGACAAACAGGAATTTTTGAGTATAAGTGCATCCTGCGCAATATTTAAAAGCATGCCCTGTCGTTGTCATTATTTGTTAAACTTCCCGGGCATAAGGAAGTGTAAGGAGCTGGGACTTATTCCTTGGTAGTAAAAAATCCCCGAAGTAGGACTCTTGTGTTCTAGATTTCATAGACCTCGAGAATAGAGAAGACCTTTGGTTATTGTGGGGAAGATAGATTTTCAAAAGTTTTCTCAATCCCAACTGAACTGCCACCAGCAAAGCATGGGGGCAGTGAGACCCCACCTCGCCGGGGCACCGTTGCCAAGTCTTTGAATCTTCTGTTGCCATTAATTTAGCAGATGTACAATGACAGTTGCTTTAGTTGCTTTAGTCTTCATTTTCTTAATTATTTTAGAAGACCATATTCTCTTATGTATTTCTTTACTCTGCATGTTTTCCTTCATGCAAGAACATCCCTTTTATCCATTCAAGCTAAATTTGAAAGCTTTTCATAGATTAGTATAGATATCAGATGGCTGGCTGTCACATTCGATAAAAATATTTTCTGCCTTGCTTCTTAGCCTTTAATTTAAATTTTTAATTTACAGATATTTTAATGTCCATATACAAGATTCTATCAGTATTTTTTTCCTTTGCATTTGCTTCTGTTTCTTCAAAGCAATAGAAAGAAAGTTGCCCTCTCTCTGTGGATCTCCTAAATCTCTTATTTTCTGCTTGTCTTCCCATGTTTAGAAATATTAATTGGCTCTCCTGTCCTTCAACAGATGAATGAATAAAGAAGGTGTGGTATATGTATATATAGATATACACAATGGAATATTACTCAGCCATCAGAAAGGATGAATACTTACCATTTACATTGATGTGGGTAGAACTGGAGGGTATTACGTTGAGCAAAATAAGTCAATCAGAGAAAGACAGTTATCACATGGTTTCACTCATATGTGGACTATAAGAAGCAGTGCAGAGGATGAAAGGGGAAGGGAGGGAAAACAGAATGGGAAGTCATCAGAGAGGGGGAAAACCCCTGAGATACTCTTAACTGTATGAAACAAACTGAGGGTTGCTGGAGGGGAGGTGGATGAGGGCATGGGGTAATTGGGTGATGGGCATTAAGGAGGGCGCGTGACCTGATGAGCATTGGGTGTTATATGCAACTGATAAATTATTGAACACTGTTCCCGAAACTAATGATGTACTATATGTTGGCTAATTGAATTTAAATTTAAAAAATTAATTGGCTCTTGAACCTGATGGTTCTTAAAGAGTGGTTTGAGATTCCTCTGCAGGGTACCTGCTTTGAGTATCTGCTTGTTTTAATGCCCAGTCCTAATACCCATGACAGACCTAATTAATCAAAATTACTCTAGAAAGTTCATGGAAATGCATGTTTTTAACCACCCTCTAGGTGATTCTTCCGTCCCTGAAGTTTGAAAACTGCTTCTTTAAGCCATATGGGATTTATTATACATTTCTGTATGTAGGTAATAGATTGGGGCTAATTTAAGCCCAAAGGGAATGTGTTGGAAAGATTGGAAAGAGTTTACAGAATTAAAGTGAAACTGATGAATTCACTTGCAGAGGGAATAACTAGGCAGCTCTAGGGATCTTGGTAGGAAGAACCACCTCATTACACATTAAGGGAATAGAGCAGAAAATGAAGAAACACTCACTGTCCTTCTTCCCCCTTCCTTCCTCAACCCCCTAAATGTAAGCTCGGCGGGGGCGGGGTCACTGTCACTCACAGAGTAGGCAGAGAAGGCAGTCAGGGAATATTCCCTCTTCCTGTTGCTCCATTCCCGTCCTTCCTCGGTGACTACCACCCCTTACCCAGAAAAGCGCAAAGAACCTTCATTTACAGCCCCATCCACACTGCATCACAGGAGGACAGGTTATCCCCAAACAAAGTTCAAATTGGTGATTATAGGAAGGAGACTAGATCCTGGGTGATTTTAAAATATTTTCCAGTATATCATGGTATAAGGTGTGATTCTAAGATTTTTTTTTCCCCAAGTGGTTCTCCAAGTATTCCCAACAACACTTATTCACTCATCAATCTTTCCAATCTTCCTCATATGGGGTGTTTCCACATAAACATATTTACATTGTTATAACCAGCCACATCCCAATTGAGATTCGTATGTTATTTCCTTGATCTATAACTCTGTAACACTAAGTTTACAGCTAGGTAAGACAAGATTTTCCCATCACCGTTGAGAAAACATGGATTAAATAGGCCTCTCCTTACACTAACTACACGGTTCCATTCTCTTCAAATATGCTTCAGGTCTTACTGGTCTTGATTTTTGCGATGTAGAACATTTTGCGTTTCCCTCTAGAACTACACTGTATGTTTGCTTAGCAAGGAACTCCCCTCTGTTTTCCCTACAGGTATGCTCTAGCCAGACACTGATCATCAGATAAAATACATTTTCTTCTTTGAACTTCTTAATAAAAGGGATCTCAACCTTCTTCACTTGAGCTTATTTTAGGAGATGTAAAGCTCTGGGGAACCAAGCAGGTGTGTTCTCACAATACACACCCTTAATTGCTCAAGGGTCTTTAGTGTTCAAGGAAGCCCTTTCTGCTTAACATACAAGTAATTTTGCCTGAACCCCTAGCTGATATTTTATTTATTTATTATAAAATGTCTAGCTTTCATTGGGAGACTCTTCCTTATTACTCCTGAGAATCTTCAGGGAAGATTTCCACATTGTAACGAATCTACCTTGCCCAGCCTTCACCCTCCCTCACTCTGGACCACGGCTCAGGTCCTCTCTCTGCTGGTCAGTTCTCGCCATTGCACAACTGTTTTGCAGGCTATAAATGGTTTGCAGTTTCTCAAAAGACAGAGCCCCAAGGACGTGGCCACTGTCTCAGGAGAGCCCATGCCGGGAGCACACAGTCCTGTTCTGATTCTCTGTAGTCCAGTGCATGCCAGTTATGATCTCTGATAAAACACTTTTGAAATCTTGAAAGTAATTCAGGGATAAAGAACATTTTAACCTAGGTATTAGGTAGCACAACTCCTAGGATCTTTAAGTGTAAGATTGTTTTCCCCTCCCTCCTACACACTAGAGTTCAAGGGCTGGCTCACCTCTCCCAAGAGAGCTTTGTTTGATTTCTCTTGTACACCTTGAGTCCAAGATTTTACCCCCATCAGCCCCAGAGAAAAGAGGAAGTAAAGCCATCTGCTCAACTCACCCAAGGTTCAATTCATTTCTTCACCAGGGTGTATCACAATGAGGATGTACCCACCCACCATGGGGGCTCCAAACCCGGCAACTCCAGTGATAGAAAGCACACTTGTCCACGTATGTTTACCTAGTCGTAAGAGATGTGTGGAGGGCATGAACAGTGTAATCCACATTGGCTACCACTCATGTTCACACCTCATCCTAGAGGAAATTTCAGACCTGCCCACCGCCTGTTGTGATAACTCAACGGCAATATTGAAGCCAACACATTTCCCAAAGAAAAATGGCGGTTTGCTGGGATAGTCCAAACTAAATCTCCATGGGGGGGGGGGGTCTCTGTAAGGACACGGTCCTATTAGAGATACTCTCAGTTTGCGTTACTGACAGAACAGTGTATACCCCAATCCGAAATCTTTGACAGGGTCTGGGTGACTTCATGGACTCAGAGCCTCCCTGGGTACCATGAAGGGGCATCCATCTTACAAACGTTTCACCAAATTGCTGAGGCTAAGAATGCAACCCAAGAAGGACACATAGGGTTTGAATTCTCTGGTAAAGTGTTATAAACGATATAGGGAGGAATTTGGTGAGCCGCAGGCTGGAAGTTGGTGCCGGCAAATGGTACTCTCAGCAGTGAGACCCATTCCAAGAAACGCATGGAATACCGCTGTCAGCAAAGGCAGGTTTGTCTCATTTCTGTTGTAAGGAGGCTTATCCTTGGGCCACAGAAGACTCAGTCCCAAATGTTGACTCAGAACTCCAGAGAGCTACCAACAGCGAGCCCTGAGAGAGGGCTCTGCTTTATGACTTGGCTGCACCGCTTGTCTTGAGGCCATAATCCTGAACTCAAAGTCACAGTAGCGGGAGATTGTCTGCTGGAGAGTTCTCCGGGTGGCCTGGGGTCTGGATGCAGGGGCGGGGTGCCCATTCCAGGTCTTCACAGTTGACATGCTGGGAGGCTGTGACCCTGGACAAGTCATTTCACCTTTCTGTACACGAGCTGGGAAACAGCACAGTCAACTGAGAAGTGGTGTCTGGTTTAATAATTTGTAAACATAGACGACAGGGGAGCCTGACTGAAGTGAGTTCCTAACTGGGGATGCATACAGATGGCAAGAGAAAAAAATCATAGATTCCACCTTACAAACGAGGAGCTCCTGCCTGCCAGGTAGTTCTAGCTCCATTCCCTTCACAGTTTTTCCTTTACACACTTTTTTTGCAAAAATTTAAATGAACTCCAGTACAATTCATTTGGTAACAGTTACTAGACTGGATTATGGAGCTTCTTTAAATTGTGGCCAGGCCTGCCCTCTAGCGGTGTGAAAATTACAATGCCTCTTACTATTAAACTGCTTTTGAACTTGGTGATAATTTCCAGGGGTTGGGTCACCTCTGCTGTCAAATAAGCCATGCCTTAGAACGCCAAACTAAAATGGAGTTTAAAATTCATCTGGTCTGTCTCTTTTCATAACTCAATCCTTCTAAGAATGTACCTGACTCTTGCTTTAACCCCCAACTTCCACCTAAAGAAAGCAGAGTAAAATAAGATCACAGAAACGTCTTACCACATCTGATGAAATAATATATTTTTTAAAGATTTTGTTTATTTATTTGACAGAGAGAGACACAGTGAGAGAGGGAACACCAGCAGGGGGGGGGCAGGAGAGGGAGAGGCAGGCTTCTCCCTGAGCTGGAGCCCAATGCAGGGCTCGATCCCAGCACCCTGGGATCATGACCTCAGCTGAAGGCAGACGTTTAACAACGGAGCCACCCAGGCGCCCCGATGAAATAATAATTTTTAAAAATAATTCATCAGCAGCAACCAGAGAGAAAATACTGCTTGAACCAGACTTTTTCGGGTTTGGCAACCATAAAAAGAAAGAGATGCTAATGTGACTGAGGACAACCCCTAAAGCCACACTCATCGCCCCAATGCAGTTAGTCAGCAAAATACTGGGAACTCAAAATGACACTCTACATTCGAAAAATGAATAGAAAGCTGTACTCAGCTCTCAGACATAAGGTGAAGGAGGGAAGAGAAAACGGTCCCAGGTAAAGGGGGAAGGGTGGTGGGAGAATGCACCGGCACCGTCTCAGACGAGCCATAAACAAGCTCCTCCTTGCTACGGGTGAGCAAAAGGAGTAGAACTGGTACAGAAATCACACAGATCTGCTACAACAAAAGCGAGTCATCGATTAGGCAAGAAAGACAAAACAAACAATTCTTAGAAAGAAAATAAAACCCAAAGGAGAAATGCTGATTTCTTTTGAATGGCTTGTTATAGAGAAGGATTCATTATGATATGAATTCAATCAAACAAGCCCTTAAAGAAAAATTGTAAAACAATTGATGAGAGATGAAAGAAGAGATTGTGGAGCTGGGGAAAAAACTGAGAAACAAAGCAACGTTGTTACAGAGCTAATCATTATAAATGGAGAAGCAGAGAAAAACAGGGCTGAAAATGACAACGTGAGATGTGTGCGGTTATCGTAGGAAGTGCAGAAGGAAAAGGCAACACGATTAAAGTAAAGATAAAAGATACAGAGAGAGAAAGATTGTCCAACCTGTGGACAGTTGGTATCTTTAGAATATCAAGAAACACAAAAAAGAATTCAAAGCTGCAACCCAGGAAGAATTTTCTGGAAGGAAGATCTGTATTCACAGATGAAAGGGGCACCACTTAGGTCAAGAAAGATCGATACAGAGTGACCAAGATTGAGTTATTTCTTGGTTAAATTATTACATGCTAAGGATAGAGGCATCTGGGTGGCTCAGGTGGTTGGGCATCCGACTCTTGATTTCGGCTCTGGTCATGATCTCAGGGTCATGAGATTGAGCCCCATGTCAGGCTCCACACTCAACAGGGAGTCTGCTTGGGATTCTCTCTCCCTCCCCTGTTGCCCCTCCCCCTACTTGCATGTGTGTGTGCTCTTTCTCTCTCTCAAATAAATAAATAAATCTTAAAAAAAATAAAAAGACCTAAATGCTAAGGATAAAGAAAAAAAAATACTTCAGGCATTCAGGGGGACAAAAGCAAGTCACCCGTATGAGAAGTTAGATGACTTCCCGGGCTTCTCCATGGCAGTCCCAATGCCCAGAGGCAACAGCGCAACCACCGCAAACTTTGAAGAAAACAATGTGACCCAAGAATATTATTCCAAGTCAGGGTGTTATAAGATATGGAAATAGAAGATGGGTACTTTCTGATGTGAAAGAGTGCATGAAATAGAATAAATGTAATATTTATGATCTCATTTTAAAACAAAAACAAACTAAACTACTTGATGAATAATCCCAGTTGAATAAAAATAAAGCTCTCAAGAAGGCAAAAAACTATGAAAAAAAGAACCAGTGTGAAATACGGCTATGGTCTGAATGTGCGACTGTCCAAATCCATGGTTGAATCTTAAGCCCCCGGTGTGATGCTGTGAGGAGGTGGGGCGTTTGGGAGGTGGTCAGTCCCATAGAAAGGAAGCCCCTTCTGCCATGGAAGGACAGATGTCTAGGAAGTGGGCTCTCACTAGACACCGAATCTTCCAAGGCCATGATCTTGGACTTCCTAGCCTCCAGAACTGTGAGAAATAAATATTTGTTGTTTAAAACCCAGTTTATGGTGGTTTTTTAAATAGCAGTCCAAACTGACTAAGGTAAACACCAAATCTATATAACTTCACAGCTAAGGCTAATCATGTGTGGGCATGACGACAGAATAAAAGAATATACATTATCATAAGCCCTAACAACCTGAAAATAAAATAAACAAAATCCGGAGAAGTGAGGTAGAAGGACGAGTCAGTACAGTAATTCTATTATCTTTTGTAGTGCGGGGTCAGCAAAATATAACCTTGGGCCAACTCCAGCCCACCCCCTGATTTTGTAAATAAAGATTTATTGGAACACAGCCACACTCAGTTCATTTACCTGTCATCTCTGGCTGTTTATCTGCTACAAGAGCAAAGCAGAATAGTTGGAACCAAGATCTCTTGGCTCATATATGCTAAAATATTTACTAGCTAGCCCTTTATGGAAAATAGTTGCTGACCTGTTATATAACACTGAAATAATATCCATATATTTAAATTGTATGTATATGTTATATGTTGATTAAGAAATGCGTGTGTCCTTTAAATTGCTTTAGTAATTTTTTAACTGTAATGGGGATCTTTATTGAGGACATTTTTATCCAACCTATTTTATATTTATACATATATATACACACACACACACACACACACACACATATACATGTATATATATATATATATACACGACCACGTCTGAAATAGTGTCCATTGAAGGTTAATGCTTATTCTTGCTACTTCTGAGTTGTAAGATACGGAATAACTTGGGGGCGCCTGGGTGGCTCAGTGGGTTAAGCCTCCGCCTTCTGCTCAGGTCATGGTCTCAGGGTCCTGGTCTCAGGGTCCTGGGATCGAGCCCCACATCCGGCTCTCTCCTCAGCAGGGAGTCTGCTTCCCCCTCTCCCTCTGCCTGCCTCTCAGACTACTTGTCTACTACTTGATATCTCTCTGTCAAATAAATAAAATCTCAAAAAAAGATATAGAATAACTTGTTGCTTTTTTACGTTTGTGTAGTTCCTGGTTTTTTGTAATGAGCATGTATATTAAAAAAAACAATAAAATGATTACACTAAAAAATACAAGAACCAGTTCATTCCATCTCCAACCCAGCTTCGCTGAGAAGACTGAAACTATTGATTGGGAGCTTCTTCATTCCCTCCTAGTCACCGCCAAAAGTGGATGTGTCTATTTAGGAAATGTGTTTGGAGAACTTCTGTACGTTCCATAATCAAGAGCCAGGAAATTCTTCACTTCCTAGACCTGCCTCCAAAGCAGGGTTGAAGAGTACTTGAAACAGCAGAGGGCGCCCTCCTCCACGTTCCTGTCCTGGGACCGCGAGGCGACCTCCCCTTTGCAGGTTCGAACCCGCCCCGCCCTGCCGCTCAGCGGTTGTGTGAAGACCCGTCATTGAGGGGCGCCTGGGTGGCTCAGTGGGTTAAAGCCTCTGCCTTCGGCTCAGGTCATGATCTCAGGGTCCTCGGATCGAGCCGCGCATCGGACTCTCCGCTCAGCGGGGAGCCTGCTTCCTCCTCTCTCTCTGCCTGCCTCTCTGCCTACTTGTGATCTCTCTCTCTCTGTCAATAAAATCTTAAAAAAAAAAAAAAAGACCCGTCATTGAACAGCTAGTGGGACTCAGTTTCTCCACCTCCCGCTCCTGCCCCCTGCCCATCCATCCAACTCACTGCAGAGCCGGCCAAGCCCCTCCCCCGCCAGCAACCCCTCAGGGACGTCCCATTTCAAGCAGAAACAATTCTGAACTCCTCCACTAAGGCTGACAAGGCCCCTCCCGATCCCTCGCTGCCCTCTCATTCCACACAGCACACCACACCCTGCGCTCCACGCGCTGGTAGCTTCTCCTTACCTAGACCATAGTAAGCTCTTTCCCACTTCTGGGCCTTTGGCTTCCTGTTTCCTCTGCTGAGCTCTTTTGCACTAAGGAATCCTTCTCAATAGTTAAGACTTGTTATCTGTCATCTCTTTGGAGAGGCCCTCCCCGATGACCTTATCCAAAAATGTCACCCACTTTATGTTCTATCACACCACTGTGTATATGGTCTGACTTGTGCTTATCACCTTCTCTAATGGTTTTTGTTTGGTTGGTTGTTTTTTTGCCTGTGTCCCACTAGAGCTTAATTTCCATGAGAACAGGTTCCCTGTCTTCTTGACCGTCGTATTGTAGCCCCCAGCCAGTGCTTGGCACGTGACTACCCAGTAAATATTTGTTAAATTAATGAATGAATGGATTGGCCAAATACACCTACTGGCTACTCCCTCAAGGAGGACAGAATGTAGGATGAAAAAGTGTGAAAGCCCATGTGTGGGCTGAACTGTGTCCCCCTTCAAAATGCCTATGTTGAAGTTCTAACCCCCAGTACCTCAGAATGTGACTGGATTTGGAGCTAGGCCCTTTAAAGAAGTGATTAAGTCAAATGAGGCCATCAGGATGGGGTCTAATCCAACGTGACTAACGTCCTCAGAAGAAGAGGAAATTTGGACACACAGAGACACCAGGAATGCGCCCGCCGAGGAAAGACCACGTGCAAAGGTCTCCTTGCAAAGGGTGATCGCCCACAAGCCAGGGAGCGAGGCCTCAGGAGAAACCCAAACTGCCCACACCTTGATCTTTGTCTTCCAGCCTCCAGAACTGTGAGGAAATACGTTTCCGCTGTTCTGTCCAGCCAGGCTGTGGCATTTGGTCAGGACAGCCTTAGAAAATGAATGCAGCTTTTTATGAACTAGAAAGTAGTAGATGGAAACTACAGCTTGGTATTTGAAAGAAAAATGGTGAGGCACTCGTGGGGGATGGAAATGGCACGGGTGTCCAAGCTCTGCAGCCGAAGCAACAGAAGTTGAGAGGCTAACTTCTGAGACCAGAAAGGCAGGGATGACTTCACGAGTTGCGGGCCTCGGGCCAAATGAAAATGTGGGGCCCCTTGTTCAAAAGCAGGAAGAAAGGTGCCGCCGAAGACAGTAAAATATGAAGCTTTCTCTTCCCTCTGTGGCCTCTCTCGCAACTTGCCACGGTGCTTTGTATCTGCTGTTTGACATTGATCCAAGAACAATTTAAATGTGATACTAGCATGAATTTTACCATCATCTGTATGTTGTACACTAAAAGCAAACATGAGGGCATTTTACTCGATGCAGAATCCCCGAAATTAAACCATTTGTATTTTGTAGGCTCACGTATGTGTATTACCTTCTTACCAGAGCAGCGAAAATACTGCAAAAAACTAACTCACCCCTTTGTATTTCATTTCTTGATACACACAAAGTCCAGCCACGTTCTACCTTCCCCTTACTGATGGGTGAGGAAGGACCGCAAGGAAAGGAACTAGGGGCTGCCCCACGTTTGCCTCTTTTCAGCCCACGTGTTGGCTACACGAACAAGAAAGGATATGCTGGGGATCCTTGGTCATTCATGTTTCAGAGAATGTGATTGCCCTTCCTGGGTTCAAAGCGAGTTCTGATCAGAACAGAAGCACAGCTTCTCTAGGCCGACGCAACCCACTTGTCTTGTACCCATTTTGAGTCTCACCTAACTTCCGCGCACCGTGGGTGCAGCTGAGCTCTGTCCGCAGGGGGCGCGGGGAGGGCTGTATGGGAATGAGGCCCAAAGGAACACAATGGGCATCTCTGTACATGTATTTCTCCGCTCACATGCATGCTTCCTTCTCCAGCTGACTCTACCGACAGAACATGAGATCAAAGATAAAATAAGTAGGGACTTCGAGCTGGCCACCGCACAACATTAAACTAAGCACAGGGCCCTGTGGAAGTGGACTCCTTGGCCACCACGCACACCCAAGGCTTGGAAGCGAGCCTTGAAAAAAGGTGAAGCTGTCATTCAAGAGCAAAGACGTGGAGAGTGCCTCAGACTGACTGCAAGCAAATTCCCAGAGTAAGCCTTCCTATAAAAAGTGCCGAAGTGAAGTTCAGGGTCCACCCCGCAAGAGTAGACACAGGAATTATGGATCTCACGCTGCTCATGTCCACTGGGCTTTAGGAGTCAGACTGAAAACCTATCAAACCCAAAACCACTTGTTTCTAGGGAAACCGTTTTTGAGTTCTCAAAGACTGACTTGCAAATGTTCTTTGGGAACCCACCTTATTTCTAATTTCTAAAGTAAAAGCCACCTGCCCCTGTCAGTCTTGGGGAAGATGTGGCTCTTTAGTAAGCAGAGCACATTTCCAGCCCCCGCTGGGGCCACGAAGAGGTGGATAGGGGCAAGCCCAGGGCAGTGGGATGCCAGGTGGGAGATCAGCCCTGATAGGAAACTTGGAGCCCTAATCAACTCACTTCCAAACGGTCTTCCTTCTCTCTTCTGCAAAACAAGCGAGTTGGATTGGGATGATCCCCAAGGGCCTGTACTGAGCTAAAAATAACCCCAACCAGCAAAACTTTGTGTGACAGAGAAGGCAGAGAGAAAGAGTGACAAAGTCGCATGGAATAACTTGACAGTGAATAATAAGCTGGGGCCAATTTTAGAAACCACTGGGCTGGTCCTTACCAGCTCCTCGAAGGTCTTGAAAATTCCCTGGCCACTTAGGGTCTGACTTCTTGCAGGCCAGGGGAGTGAGGACTGGGGCAGCCGATCGGCAGCCCCCAGCGGGGCCAGCTGCTTCCTGCCTGCTCACCTGGCCCAGGGGCTTTCCTCCTGCTACTCTGTGATCCAGCTGAGGCTAATTTGTGATGCTGGGCCACAGGGAGATCGTGAAGGACTTCGGACCCCTCTAAAGTTTTAATCCCGACTGTTTTTCTGATTAACCCATTTGTGACCTTTGACCACCTTAAGTCTCTGGGAACATTGATGGAAACAAAGCTCTCAGGTGATAGTAGGGTTTGGAAGAAAATAAGGTAGGGTGAACACCTGAGATCTAACTTTGATCCTAACAAGCTGGGTGACCTCGAGCAGGTCCCTTCTTCTTGTGATTATGGGTTTTTTCCCTCCCCAGCATCTCTTCTCAGGTGAGAAGCACCCTGATTTTCAACTGTGGAAGCACCACTATTCTATTCTGAAATCCTAACATTTCGGTGGGACTGACCCTTCTCCCAGTTCTGCAAGTAGGCTTGTACTGTCCTAATCCAATTGGCACGTCCCATACCTCTGGCCACAGTGGGATGGATCAAGGCCAGGAACAGGCCAGTAGAAAGACTTCAGGCCTCTACTAGGGCTTCTGGGTGAGAAACGTTCATTACGTACAGGACATACATACAGGACATTACCTGTTCACCAGATTTGAAAACATAAGCACGTGAGGCTTGGATTCGTGGTAACTACCTCACTATCTTGCAGTCAGGCCGGTCTGAGATCAAAACCAACAAATGCAGGAGGAAAAGCAGAACAAATAGCAAAGTAGAGACACCGGGTCTCAATGACATTTTCTGAGCCTCCGGTTCAAACTGTCCCTGAAGCCAAAAACCACCCCTGGATCTGAGTCGATAAATTCTTTTGTTTATTTAAAATGGTTTAAACTGAGGTTTTGGTCACTTGCAGTGAATAATAATCCTAATGACTATACTTCAGCTCTCTGGACCTCAGTTTCCTCTACTGCAAAATGGCTATTTTGTGGACAGTGATTAGGACGGGCCGGCATTCTCTCTTCTAGGGGTGGCCATAATTCCAGGGTGGTGGCAAAGGGCAATTTTGAAAATGCCAAGGACTGGTTGCTTTGCCCAGTAAACATCAGACGTCATGTTGTCATGTGCACGTGACCGGACAACCTTTACTCTATGTGATTATATTGTTCGCATAAAAACAATCTACTTCTGTATTTCTAACTGGGGTCTCTTTTCAGCTGAATACCAGATAACCTCCACCCAGATGGTTCACAGTCCGCTCGACCTGGCACGTCCCAAACTGAATGTGGATCCTCCCACACTCCTCTCCCCTCTCCTGTGTCCCCAGCCAAGACTCCTGGCACCACCTCTTGCCCAGAAGCCCAGGCCTGAAACCTCTAAGTTTCGGTTCTTTCCTCTCCCTCTTCCTTCCAAGTCCATTCCAGCTGCAAACCTCGTGAAGTCTGCCTTAAAACAGCTCTGAGTTCCACTTTTCTCTCCAAGTCTCCTGCCACTTCAGTATTAAGACCCACTGGTATCTTGCCCTTCCACTGAAGAAATTTCTCGTTGGTCTGAAGATGGCTCTCTCCTTCTGGGTTCTGGTTTCAGCTCCCTCCCCTCACATCTTTGGCCTCAGAAGGGGTTACAGCTTCACTGCTACTGACCCTGCACGACCACATGATCCTGTGTGGTTCCTGTTTGTGAATAAACCTTCCCTAGATTATTCTCAGGTGAGGGTCCCATCCATTTCCCACCGTGGGATCGTTTCTCTTCCATGTCTTCCCATGAGAACCCCCCCCCCCACGAGGATGACGCCCATGAGGACTGTCTCTCTCTTTCCCCTCCTCCTCTCTGAGTCTTCTGATCATGGAGCCTGGATGAAAGGAGGGAGGAGGACCTGAGAAGCTCATGATGGCGGGGCCAGTTGTGGCTTTTAGGAAGCTCTGGGGATTTGTGGGAGAAGAGAGCTCTGCCCCCCACGGTTGGCAGCTCTCCTCCAGAAAGCAAGAGGAGCTCCTCCTTGTCCTTTTTGGGGAGCCCTCCTTGTCCCTGCTGGAGCAATAGGAAAAATGTGACTGACCACCCTCTCAGAGCCGGCAGGAAGCCCCCAAACACCTAGAGGCTGGTAGTCTCTATTTATTAAGTCTCTTACCAAAGCTTCACCTTGGATGTTTAGGACTGGGTAGTACCCAGGTAGCCTAGCCGTCACTCCTCCCCAGAGACAAAACAGGGGCGGGAAGCAGAACAAACACGCCCAGTTGGACCCAACTGGTCATGAATTTTCTGCATCCAAGAGAGTCCTATTTGTGTAACACGTTATAGTTTAACAGGGGCTTTCATCTCCCAGCGGCTCGCACATGGCTGAGGAATCAATACGTGTTTCGTAATGGTTGAATGGATCTGTAGCGTCTTTTTCTCCTCTTCAAAATAACCCTGTAAGGTCGGCAGCACAGAGATGAACGTTCCCGCTTTCCAGAAAAGGAACCCGGGGTCCGGGGGTGGGGGTGGATGCATTTCCCGAGAGCACACAGCTAGCAACGAGAGCAACTGCGACCAGAACCTAGGTGTCCAGGCACCTCGAGCGGTTCATCTGGGGAGGACGCTGGGCCACATTCGGAGAGAGGAAGGGCTTCTGGAAGGAGCGGGGGCTTGGGTGGGGTCCTGCCTCGACAGGCACTGCTGTAGTACAGTTGGGAGCTGCCACGGGGCGTAGATGGGTAGGCAGAAGTTCAGGCTGGGCAGCTGGGAACTGAGCGGAGGAAAAAGAAAAAGACCTTCCGGTGCCAAGACTCCAGGGAAATGTTTGTTGACTCTTTGCTTTGTATCGACTATTTCCAACTAGGCTTTGAGCTAACGGTTTGCTACAAGGACTCCCTGGGGTGGGTGGGGAGTTCACGACCCTGTTGCTGTGGCTCTGCAAGCAACCGCAACCCCACAGCAGCTCCAGGAAGATGCCTGAATTACACGGAAAGCGTGGAGGGAACTACACAGGAAACAGAGAACGCTCCTGGGAAAGTGGACAGGACAACAAGAATTGAAAGGACAAAACAAGACCAGCTACGGCGAGGGCTGGGACAAGAGCCGTCAGCGCTGTGCCTTCAGGAATGCCAACCTGGCTTCTCCCGGACCCGTGCCCTGCGACCCTGCTCCCTGCAAAACTGAAGTAGGAAGGGTCCAAAGGAACCAGCAGCCTTAGCGCTCAGCTAAATCTCTTCACATGGATCTCTTGGTGGAATGATCTGGAAACGTAGATATGAACATGCACTCCCCTGCGCATAAGCCCTCCTCTCTCCCCATCCCCTGGAGAGAGAAGTCTGTGCTTCTCCCCAGAGCTCAGGGGCACTAGTCAATTTCTCTCTCCACCTGCAACAAAGTCCTTGAATCGCATTTGTATGTTTCTCTCTCCTTGACCAACAGCGTGTTTATCGGAGGCTTAAGCTTCAATGTTACTTTCTCCAGGACTCCCCCAACTCCACAGTGGGTGCAGCCCTCCTTCTATAAGCTCTCACCGCCTCACCGACCTTTTATAATAGCCACACTGCCAACCCTGTTAGGGTACGTGTGTTGCATGGTCGGTTATATGTTTGGCAGGAAGGAGAGGTCAAGTATCCATTAATTAAGTAGCCATTCAATAAATAGGAAGGAGAACTGGTCAACACCTTTATAAGAACCTTCTCTTTCACCAAAAAGGAGGGAAGGGGAAATCACCAAGTGGGGGGATTTAAGCGAAAAGATTTTCTTAAGGACAGAAACCCAAAGACATAAAGGAGGCTTAATCTAAGGGTGGTCAAGGAGCGCCTGGGTGGCTCAGGTGTTAAGCGTCTGCCTTTGGCTCAGATCATGATCTCAGGGTCCTGGGATAGAGTCCTGCATCGGGCTCCCTGCTCGGCGGGGAGCCTGCTTCTCCCTTTCCTGCTCCCCCTGCTTCTATTCCCTCTCTCCTGCTTCTGTTCCCTCTCTCGTCGTGTCTCTCTCTGTCAAATAAATAAATAAATAAAATCTTAAAAAAAAAAAAAACTAAGGGTGGTCAAGAAACACATTCTCTCCTTGATCATTGTGCCACTATAAATGCTTCTCCAGAAAAGAAAGGTCTCCTTGGAAAGACTGGAGAGATTTGGAGACGTCCTTCCTTAGGAATAAAAGCGGAGAATCAAAATCCACCCAAGATCTGGATACATCGAACAGCAATCACACTTGATGAGAATGTGGTCAAGACAGAGATGTGGGTCTGACAGTAGCTTCCACCCGCGGGAGAAGCTGCCTGGCCCCAGCCACTTGCCAACATGCAAGAATTCAGGCCGCTGATGCCAGAATTCATGATTTTCCCAGAGAAACCAGAAGTCCATGTGCGTGTGTGTGTGTTTAAATCTCCCCAGCTTGTTTATATTTTTTTATAGCTACTGATCAGCCCAAAAAAACCCTCTCGTAGGAGACCTAAAGATCCCAGTGTTTGACCTTTGCCCCAAGAAATCTGGCCTCCCATGGATGTGTTTACCTAAACCTCTTGACACCAAAGCTCCAAACATGATTCGCCCATAGAAAATGAGCAAGACATGAATGACTAGACGAGGACAGAGTCTTGTTCTGGGCCAGTTATTGGCACATAATAGGTGGTCAGTAAGTAGCTGCTGGGTGGGAGAAAGAATACATAAGTAACGCATATGTCTGCAGTTTGAGATTTCTACCACTGGAGGGCGAAGCTCTTCTCCTCCTTTACCTTCTTATTCTGCTGCTTCTCCTCTCTTCCTTCCTTTTTCCAGCAAATGGAAGCATCACTTTGGAGATTTTTCAGTGGGAGGATTTACCTTAGAACCAAACAGTCTCTGGAGAAAGAACATCTTTTATTAAGATAGTTTTATGGGCATGTCTACAAGCCATGCATACTTCGCTTGAACATCCCACAGATAGCAGTAACTGTTCCTCATGGTCTTTGCCATCTCTCCTCCCTCCCCAGCCCTGTCAGCTCTGGACAAATAACGTCATTAGAAGGAGATGGCTTCCATGGGCATGAGTAGCATTGTGGTTAGAAACAGAGGAGGAATGCTACATGGTGGTGACAGGGGAGGTCGGGTGTTCAAAAAGTTCACAGTGGTCTTTGGGACTCAATAGACCTTTAACCCAGTTTTTAACCCAGTTACAACACAATGGACTGGGTACTGTGGTGTTGGTGTGCAGATGAGGCTTTGGGGACCTGGTGGAGACATCAGTGACACCATCTTGGTCGAGGAGGGTACGATCAGTCCTCAGAGGAGTAGCTTACGGGTTGGGTGGACTTTGAAGGATGAGAAGGAATTCACCAAGGTACAAAGTCAGGAAGAATATTCACTCGTTCATCAAATATCTACTGTGTGCTTGGCACTCCGCTGGCCTTTTCGGACATGGCGGGGAGCAGGGCACAGGGGCTCTGTCCTCGAAGTGCTCACGATACAGTGGGAGAGACGTTTAAAATCAAGAGGGGAAATGGATTTTGTGCCAATTAGTTTGTAGGAAGAACTGGGGAAGAAAGAGGTAGGATGCTGTGACAGGAAGTAGGAGGCGGGACCTATGTCATAAAGGGTGGTCCAAGGAGACCTCTCCCAGAACGTGGCATTATGGCTGTCCCTGAAGGATGAGAGGCACCAGGCATAGGGTCAAGGCGGGAAGAGAAGGGGGTGTGGCAGGAGTGGGAGTTGGGGGGGTGCTCCTAGCAGCAGGGATAATGAATGCTCGCCGTGAAGAAGATGCAGCCCCTGTGAAATGATTCGTGAAAGGTGGGGAAACTGCCTGGTGTATTTAAGAATCAGTAAAAAGTTGCTGTTACATTAGGACGTACATTGGGAAAGGGAGAAGGAAAATGGTGGGAGCCAAAGCCAAAGAGAAGGGGGGCATCTAGTTTGCAGAGAACCTCAGACTTTGTCTGAAAACTCAGTCTTTTCCAAACGAGTGTCCTACCCATGGCCACCTCGCCATTTCCGCCATATTCTCGTTCCATCAGAACTATCCTGTACTTCTTTTTCTTTCAATAAACTTATTTTTTTACTTTAAATATTTTAAAGGAAAACAATATGATTGCTGTTACTATATATAGAAAAACAGGATCATTTGCCTTTATGAGCAGGTGACCAGAAAAATAAATACAAGACCAACAACATTTTAAAGTGTCTCACACAACCTCCTACAATTTTCTCAGGTAGTTTGCGTCCTACGCTTGGAGATGTGGAGATGGAGGACATTGAGGGGATTTTACTTAGGGAACTGAGGAGTTCAGAACTGCATTTCAGAAATCAGTCTAAAAGCACCATTCCATTTATATCTCCTACAAAAATGTGCTAATGATTCTGGCAGTCATGGAAGGGATATTCCCGGACAAAACCTTCTCCCCCCAGGGGGCTTTCCAGCGGAGAGTTACATGAAGCCCAATTTTGAAAGTCCTGCTGAAGAGAAGGCTGCCACACAAAACTCAGAAAGAAACTGAGTAAGGATGACCCGCTCACTGAAATCCCCATGTTTAGTAGCATTTCCTCCACCTCCAGCTTGAGGAGGCTTGCTTAGCTACTTGGCAGCTGATAAGTATAGACACTTGAATTAAGCTCCTGAAAATGAGGAACTAGCAAAGAATGCTTGACCAGGGAAAGCCACAGTACAAAGCCTAACAGACTCTTTTGTTTTTCTTATCGCTCCTATCTGGCCGCTTAGAGGGAGACTCACACTTAAGCACCTAGCTCCTGGAGTGGTGTAAGCCTTTCATTTTGCCATTTGACAAATATTTATGAAGTACCTATTTAAAAAAAGTCATGTGCTGTGTGGAAATCAAAAGAGTTTCACAGGGTTACAAATTCAAAAGCCTAACAGGGGCCAAGAGAGCAATGTTAATGAAAGAAGAGGTCCCATGTAAGACAGTAGGGAGTGGTGGGGACTGTGGTGAAGTGGAGAACCCAATCCCCATTTGCAAGGGGCAAGTGCTACTCAGCTCCTGTCAATAGTAGCAATGCAGGAAGGCGGGTCCTGTGTTACCAGGACTCCAGATGTTTCAACCAAAAAATCATTACACAATGGTCATCATATTTAGGGGGAAAGTCGGGGATAGAAGGAATACATTCTGAATTTTAAAAGCTGGCAAATGAGTCAAAAGAAACTTTTAAATACTCTGAGGGCCAAGTAAAACTTATCTACAGATGGGATGCAATTCAAGGGTTCCAGAGAGTGACCTCTGGGTGTCACAGAGTCTCCGCCTTTTGGGGGCTTGTGTGTTGGGAGATAAGACATGTTCATAAATAACTCAGATGCAGAACATGGTGATAGGTATTGCGTGAGCAAGACAAAATGCTAGAAGAATTCAGAAGAGGGAGAAACAACCGAGTACCGAAGTGGGGAGTAGGGGTTTCTCACAAAGCTGTTTCTGGCCACATATCAAGGAACCCGCTAAAGTCAATGAGAAAGGGAGGGAGAGAGGTCCAATGAGCCCAAGAGGCTGGTCAGTGTGGAAACTAATGAAGTCAGGACTGACTGTCAGAATGTCTCAGAGAGTATTTTCAAGATGTCCATGACTAGTGCTTACCTATAGACATCCGAAGCAGGAATTACTTGGGTTGTGAATTATGCACTCAAAATTTTAAAATGTCTCTTCATTAATCCTCATTAAAGCCCTTCTTTAAGAATCTCTGCTCAAAGGAGGTGCCCCCCAAATGCTCACTAAAATAACAAGTATGACTCTTTTGTCTTTCTTATTCTCCCTGATTCAGACAACCTAGGATTTGTAGGTTGCCAGGTTTTCATCCTGCATTAAAACAGAGTAGAGTGTACTTAAGAGAGAGTCTGGGACTGCACCGGGGGGCCCCAGCCAGGGGGTGTGCCAAGGGCAGCCAGATGGGCCTTGGTAAAGCACTGAATTAGCCCATAGAAGCATCTTCTTATTCTTGGTCCACTTGGAGCAGGTGCCATTTTGTTATTCACACAAGGCACTCTATGCTAGCGGAGCCTGCAGACTGTACAGGGATAACTCTATTCCCAAGCCATCTTTCTCTAAACATTATCTAATAACAAATACCATAACACTTATATCGACACAGACTATACAGAAAGTATAGCCCAAAGTGAATATTGAATATGCTTAGAATCGAGGATGGGATTTGTAGTCAACACACAGCTATCAATCCAGGAAGTTCACCTCATTTTTCCAACTGAGAGCTCAAAGTTCTATCAGAATCTTTCCATCTATGCCTTCATTTTCAGCTTCTTTCAGGCATATCTGGGCTCCGTTTTCACATCAAAGAAACTCAGCAAGTAGTCCCTGTTGTTTCTCTATTTTTGTTGCCACATGAGAGATTTTTCTGGACTCCGAATCCACTGCCCCTCTCACGGCTGGCCATCCCTCCTGAGGGGCTGCTTATCTAAACAGCAATCCACCCTAACAAGCCTTGTTTCACACTGTGCACGCTCCCAGAGTGGATGGACGAAGAATGTGGTGTTCTTTGGTCGTTTCCATCACATACATTTCAAAGTCAAGGCTGTCTTTCATATGGGAGGAGAGGGGGGTAGCCTTCTCTGAGCGCTCCTCCCCTTTGCAGCAATGGCCAGCCCCTCTTCCCAGTTCCCACTAAAACTGCAAGTTGGACATGACTTCTAAACCGAGAAGTGAAAAAGACTATGAAAGCTCATGGCTCCATAAAGCTCTGGCGGCTGCCATTAAAATAGAAATATTTGCATTTTGTGAACTACATGTGCTGCCCAAAATGAAATAAGGGAATACCCTTGAATCCTGTAAGAGGAAGCGATCCCAGGAAACTTGAAACTGCAGTCAGTGGGGTGGAGACTGCTCATTCAGCTCGATTAGGTTTGTATGCTTGACACGGGCCTTTGAAACAGCACTACGTTGTGCTGTATGTATTTCTGTAGCTTAGAGACGGTTACACCCACAGCCTCATTTTATTTTCATAGAAGTCTTGAGTGGTGGGCAGGGCAGGATAATTACTATCATTTTACAAAGAAACGGGGGCCCAGAGAGAAGACTGTAGGAGATAAGCAACGTTGCTGGCAAGTGTCCCTTTACCCTTCTCCTCACTCCCCTCCACGGACCACCCTCCCCAGCTCTCGGTCCACATGCTTGGCAGGATCTGATGGCTCCATCCGTCACTCCCAGGATGGGGCACATGAATCAGAACATCACACTCTTCGGGTCCCACCAATTCCTTTAGGGATGGGCCTAGAGACCTGATTAGAGTTAAAGAGATACAAGAAAACTTTTGGTTATGGTGGAAAGGTGTGTCTACCTCCCTGCTTACCATCCCCTGAGACCCACCAGAGGGAGAGACGCTTGGTCCAGGGGAAATGACTGGCTTTCCAAACTTGGAGCAATTACGTTTCTTTCTTCTCCTCCTCCTTCCCCTTCCCCTCCTTCTCCTTTCCTCTTCCTCCTCCTCCTCCTCCTCCTTCTTCTTCTTCTTCTTCTCCTTCTCCTCCTCCCCCTCCTCCTCCTCCTCCTCCTCCTTCTTCTTCTTCTTCTTCTCCTCCTCCTCCCCCTCCTCCTCCTCCTCCTCCTCCT
>LNAC01000066.1:1548953-1603638 GCA_002007465.1 Ailurus styani
CTTCTTCTTCTTCTTTGCTTTAACTTGTGCTGGACTTACTGATACCTGCAACGGAAATTCAAAAATGCATATGGTGTCTCTTTTCCCATAACTTCACTTTGCCTGTGGGTCCCAGAGTACACCAGCCCCTCACTCAGCATCACCCTTCTGCATTCACGTGTGTTGTTAACTGACGTCTTCTCTCTGTATTTCAGGGAGAGAAGCGAGAGAGGAAATGTAGCCAACTCCTCTTTATGCGGTCTAAAAATGTCTGGCTACCGACCAGCCAGTGGATTGCATACCCTTGGCTCAAGTGCTCCCTTCCTTCCTGACCCACCCCACAGTGGCCTGAGGGTGGGGACGGGGAAGGGCCACGGGTGATAAGGCACAGGACATGACCACTTACATGGCAGGAGCTTAGAAAAAGCAGTTCCCCTAGAAAGTCAACTTTTCTACAGAACTCTCACTAGAATTCAGAATTCTCAGTAGAACCTCAAAGATCCACAGATTCTTGGATAATGTTGGAATGTTCATTTCATGTTCAATTCATGATAATGTTGGAAAGTTTCATTTGAATTTATGATCACATAAACACTTTTAATACTTGGGTCACAAGCATAATGACCTGATGAAATTTCAGTGTGTCTTTGCTGTGTTTATAAGCAGATTGATCTCAAGCAAAACCACTTAGCTATCATGGCAAGTGAAACAAAAAAATAGCACAGTCTTAATAAGTAATTGCTGTGTTCACACTGAGTGAAAGCCAAATGACATTACAGAACCTCATGCAACTCAAGTTTTGCAACAATGCAAATAGAAAATCTGTGACGAAGATTCCGAGGCTCAAGGGAGTCTAGGCAAGTCAAACTCCAAAGGACCTTGTCAGAGTAGGTGTGAGCAGAGAATTCTTTTCAGCTAGAGAGAATCATCCATTATGCTTAATTAATTTGGTCCATTTAAATTATAGTAGGTGTTTTGTAATTTTATTTGTATTTAATTTATAACTTTGTTTTTGCTGTTTTAGTTGTATGCACGCTATAAAGTAAGCAATTTATTCCTACTTTTATGTCTGTGTATGTGCAGATAACATTATCCTAAAAGACACGTGTCAGCATGGGAACCATGAGAAATTTGTTTCCTTTAAAGTGGTTGGTCAGCATCACAAGCTTGAAAAGCTTCTCCCAGAACTACCTGCCTGCTCCTGGCTCCTTCACGTCGTTCAGCCCTGCAGTACCCTTCTCCTGGTGCTTTCTCCCTCACAGTCTGTCTTCCAGTCACTTGGATCCTCTTGTGTCCCAAGCACATCCTGTGGCCCTTCTCTCTCCCATCTTTGCTCATGTTCTTGACACGTTCTCTGCACTGTTACTTTTCCTATCAGTTCTTCCCAACTACCGCAAGATCTATTTTCATTGCCAAGTTTTCTATGAAATCCAGCCAACAGTTCCAGCCCCCAGCAATCCCAGTTCCAGCCCTACTCCTCATAATATCTAATGGGAGTTCTCTACCTTTCTTGGCTTGATAGTCTTCAAGTTGTGTGCTGTGGGCTAGTGATATCTGATATTTCAACTGCAACCCCCTAGAAAGTTTCAGAATTTCCTTTTGGGTATTTTATCAATGACTAGGGTAAGCAGTGATGCCTTGCCTTTTGGCTTTATTGTCCAGATGAAAAGAGTTCCTGAAGGTGTAGGTAACCCAGACAGAGAATAACATATTTTCTATAGTGGGTACATATATGTATTTGTTAAAATATCATAACTACTAAAAATGAAATAAAATGTCTTACAAAACAAAATGTTTAATAAAATAAATACATGAGGCACTTTTTAAAAATTTCTTTTGGGTATTAACTATTATCAATCTCTACTAAAATAAATTATTTCATTCTTTGCATCTTTGTTATTTAATAAGACTTCCCATGAATCTTCAAAACTATCACCTTGGAGTCAAAAGCTCTTCCTTGGGCATTCTTATACCTGGTAATTTAAGGATCTAAAGCAGTGCGTTACTAGACTAACTTTCTCCCTCCCTCCCTCCCTCCCTTCCTCCCTTCCTCCCTTCCTTCCTTCCTTCTATCCTTACCTGCCTCACAAATGTTTACTAAACAACTTCTATATTCCAGTCTGTGCTAGGTGCTGAGGACACAGCAGAAAGCCTGCCAGATATGGTCTCTCTCCTGATGAGCTCATTGTCAAATAGGCACCTCTGTTGAAAACCCTACCTATTTCCTCTGGACCAGTCAAGGCCCCAGTTCCTCTGATGTTCAACTTACATAAGGAAGAAGCTGTTAAGAGAGAAGAAGAAAGATAGTGTCTTCTATCTACCAACTCATAGTGATTTTTGCTTCTTTGTTCTTGTCCTTCAAAATGTGAATGAATTGTGAGTCAGATTTATCATGCTATATCTATAAGGGCAGGGGGCTGTACCCTGATCAGCAGTCCTGAAAAATGTGCAGTGGGTCCCACTTGAATGGAAACATTGTAGGAAACCATATTTGAATTATGTGGTTCTGATGGACCGACTAGTCACAGTAGACCTTGCACCTGTGTCAGCGTCAGTGCCGAAGGTAGCCTGGGCCCTACTACACACGGTATCCTCTCTTTTGACCACAGTGATGGTTTTGCAGCTGTGCATGTAACCTCAGTTGGCCCAAACCAAGTCCTTCTGGGATGTTCTGCTTTGGAACAGACGAGGGTTTACCTTCGAGGTTCAAGGAACAGGAAAAAATGTGAACTCAAATTTGCTCTCTGCTTTGTTGCTCCACAGATGAAAGGTGGCCACTACATTTGGAAAAGATGAAATCAACACATGAAGAACAAGAGGAGAGAAAGAGAGGAGAAAACATCTATCTTGATGACACCATCTGAGACCCTCGATATGGCTGTGCTTGAAGAAAGACCTAAAAATGCCCTCTTCTGTATAAAACAGTTTAACTCTTACTCTATGTCATTTGCAACTGGAAAAGTCTTGATTGCTAGAAGCTTCCAAGGATTGCTAATTGTTACCCGAGATAGTTCATTAAGCTATTTTCCCTAATGCTTGCTACTTCAAGAGAAATACATATACGCGTGTGTGCCCAAATGTGTTTTCTTCTGAGCATGGTAGAAACAAATGGGGAATGAGTCCAAGGGGAGGCTTAAGTCTTGTAAAATATGGCTTCCTCATAGGTAACTAAAGCTGTTATGTCATGGATGGAAGCAAATGAATTAATCCATTGATCCAATTAATCCATTAAAAAACATTTGCTAAGAAGTTACCTTTGAATTCTTTTGAGAAGACTCAAATAAGCATGCCAAAATACTTTTTTTCTCTTTTAGACAAAAGAGCCCATTCTAGACATGCTGTTTGGGAATTTGCTCTGGCCTTTAGCAACATGCCTCAGCCCCTCCACGAAGCTCCACTTCATTCTTCCTATGTGGCTTCATGCTTTTCCATGATACAGATGTTCCATGATTTTTCATAGTTCTTTACTAATGGAGAATCAAGGGTTTTTTTTTCCTATTTTTTGATTCTCCAAAGGAGCGTTATGATAAACGATCATGTACAAATATCTTTGCTATCCAGAAAGATGGGCATTTAGAAATTTGGCAGATTTTGCCAAATTGCTGTTCAAAGAAATGGTACCAGACTGAACTCTGACTCATGGATCTCTGTCCCTTTGACTATGTTATATCACCATTCTTTTCAATACCTGCCAATCTTATGGGTAGAAAAACAATGTTTCCATTTTTCATTTAAATTTCTTTAATTACAAATGAGATTGAATACATTTATACATTTTGAAGCCATTTTATTTTCTGTGAATTGCCTCTTTATATCATTTATCCAGTTTCATTGTCTTTTTCCCTCATTTATTATAGCTCTTTAATAACAGGGGAAAAGGAGCCTCTTTTCTTTCTTATGTATCACAATTTATTTTTCTTCATAGCGGTTTTCAATTTTTATACGGGTAAATTTATCACTATTTTTATAGATACTAAGTTTTGTGTTTTGCTTTAAAAGAACTTCCTCATTCCAAACAAAACTTTCAAAATATATAGCCATCTTTTCTATTAGTACTTTTATGATTTTAATTTTATATTTAGATGTTTTATCCTCATGGTATTTATGAGGATAGGAAGAGAATTGGACTTTAAGTCTTCCCAAGCTGTGATTAAATAATCCTTCTTTTTCCACTGATTTTAAATGTCATCCATATTGTCTATTTAATCTCATATATATTTGGGTGTATGACTGACCAACTTGCTATTTAACCTGGAACTATTATTAATAAAGGCATTGTGAAAGATGTCAAAGTGTAACATGAAAGCTATTAAATATTGCTTCGAGCACCACAAAAGTCAAAAGACAAGCAAATTTAGGGGCATCTGGGTGGCTCAGTTGGCTAAGCATCCAACTCTTGGTTTCTGCTCAGGTCCTGATCTCAGGATCGTGAGATCGAGCCCTATGTCAGGCTCCACACTCTGCGGGGAGTCTCTCTCTTTCTCTCTCTCTTCCTCTGCCCCTCCCCCATCTTCTCTCTCTCTCTCAAATAAATAAATGTAAAAGAAGACAAATTTAAAATACAATCTTTTGTTGGCATTTTTCTTCATGTTTATAATTTCTTTTATACTTACTCTAGCACTTCATTGCTTCACGTCTATTTTCTCCCTCCATCCTAGTTCTGTAGGAAAGATGTTGCTACTTCTCCACTTTATAGATGAGGAAACTGAGGTGCAGGGAAGCTGTCTGGTTGGTTTTAGAGTATCCTACTGGCCAGTGGTGGTGCCAGTTGAAGTGAGGTTTTCTGATTTTTTCCTACTGAGCTCCAACAGCCCTTTGAGAAAGCAGACATCATATAATGATGTTATTTATCTCCCAACGTGTTCCTCTTTCTACTCTATCTGGCTCCTATTAGAGTGAGTTCCTCAATCAGGCATCCTTTTTTTTCAGTTGGAAAAAAAATATGTATCCAGAGGGGTCACAAACCATATTCAGCAAATAGTTGCTAAATATTTCAGTCATTGAGTACACTTTCCACTTTGGGTGGAAGAAAAGTATCCTCAGTGGAAATTCTTCCAGAAGAAGAGGGATTTAGGGACCTCAAAAGGCTTCCAAGTATTAATATTTAAATATAATTTCAGAAAAATGCAAAGTACTTTGGTCCTCAAAGTCATCCCCCACCTCTCATTCTCATACCGTGAAACCTTTGGAAGTGATTGGACTCTTTCTATTTTCTCTACACTTGGAATCCCCTCAAATTCAAAACTGATCATATAATGAAATTGATTTTATAATGATCATATGATCACCAAGTATCGGTGATTAGCTTCTCAACAGCCATGTCTTACAGCAAAAGCCAAAGTATCCCAGCCCATCCTGGGGGTTCTCCTTCAGCAACACTCTGCACACAGCCAAGTTTCCAGGCAGAGAAATGGCACTCACTTTCTCGACAAGTGGGTTTGTGCCATTTCAACATAAAGAGTCGGCCGGTTTAACTTTTAGCCTGTGTCCTTCCACGCATTTCCAGGAGTTATGAAAAAGAAAAAAGCAACAACTCCCAAGTGATGAAAACTTTGCGGTGAGTTGAGTATCAGCATGTAAAATTGTATTTTATACACAGTTATGTTTATCACAAGAAATCATCCAGGAGACCCCAGGATCTGAAGAGTTGCTGGGCAGAAAGCAGGCATGCGTTCACTCCCTCGGCCACCTATCCGTGTGGGTAAAATCAGGAAAAAAACCAATATGATTTCTGCTCTCTTGGACGCTACATGCTGATGGAAATTTAGGCCTGCTGCTCGACTATTCGCTACTTGTTCCATTCAGTTTTTGATCTCCTGTTTTTCCTTTCCTGATTTTCTTAGGGCTTATTTAATATTTGTTTAAAATTCCATTTTAATTTACCTATTGGTTAAGCTCTATCTCTTTGCACTATCCTTATTAGCAGTAATAGTAATAGTACTCAAGTAGCAGTTCTACAGGATTCCAACATACATTTTTATTTTTATTTATTTTTTTAAAGATTTTATTTATTTATTTGACAGAGGGAGAGAGATCACAAGTAGGCAGAGAGGCAGGAAGAGAGAGAGGAGGAAGCAGGCTCCCTGCTGAGCAGGAAGCCCGATGAGGGCTCTTCCCAGGACCCTGAGACCATGACCCTGAGATCATGACCTGGGCGAAGGCAGAGGCTTTACCCACTGAGCCACCCAGGAGCCCTCCAACATACATTTTTAGCATTTCAACCTCTTTAGAGTTAATATTGTGCTACTTTGTTTTAAATGAAAGAAACATGCCACCACATAAACCCATCTCCCTCCCCTCCCAACACTGGTCCTTTATGCTCCAATTGTCATGGTTCTCACATATGTAAATGTTATAAACCCCACCATTCAACATTACAATATTTGTTTTAAAGGGCCATATGTATTTTAAGGAAATTAAGAAGAAAAGTGATTTAAAGAATATATACCTGAGTGCTTCTCATTGCTGGTATTCTTCATTGCTTACTGAGGAACCACATTGCTCTCTGCTGGGATTCCCTTTCAGACTGGAGAACTTCTTTTGGCTTTCCTTGGAGTGTAGGTCTGCTGGTGATGAATTCTTGAGTTTTTTTTTTTTTTCTGAAAACATCCTTATTTTATCTTAATTCTTGATGGATGGTCTTGTTGATGTAGAATTCCAACCTGACAAATTTAGTCTGTCTGGTCCTCTCTCTGTCTCTCTCTCTGTCTCTGTCTGTCTTTTATCTCTCATTTTCAGCGCTTTCAACGTGGAGTTCTACTCTTTTCTGGAATCCATCAATACTAATGAGAAGTCAGAGATGATCTGTAGTTTTGTTCCCTTATGGAATGAGCCATTTTTCTCAAGCAGATTTCAAGATTTTATCTTTTGTTTTCAGCAGTATGACTACAATGTACTTAGATATAGTTTTATTTGTATCTATTCTACTTTACATTACTTCTCTTCATCAATCTATAAATTTGCATCTTTAAAAAAAATTTTTCTGTCTTATTCTCTCAATCTCTTCTTTCTGGGATTCCAGTTACACTTTTGTTCACCTTTTTTTTTTTTTTGATGATCCCACAGGTCACAAAGCTTGGATTTGGATTATTTTTAGTCTTTTCCTCTTTTTCTCCAGATTGGATTTTTTCTGTTGCTTTATTTTCAACTTCCCCAACTCTTCCTCTGTCATCTCCCATCACCGTTAAATCAATCCAGTCAATTATTAATTTCAGATATTCTATTTTTTCTGCTCTAGAATTTCTAGTTTTTCGATATTTTTCCCAGATTCCTTATTTGTTTATTTATTACAATAATTATTTTACTACATATCCCTGAGTATGGCTTGAATAACTGCTTTGGGGGCACCTGGGTGGCTCAGTTGGCTAAGCAACTGCCTTCAGCTCAGGTCATGATCCTGGAGTCTCGGGATCGAGTCCCACATCAGGCTCCCTGCTCGGCAGGGAGTCTGCTTCTCCCTCTGACCTCATCCCCTCTCACGCTCGCTCTCTCAAATGAATAAATAAAATCTTTAAAAAAAAAAAAAGATAATAGCTGCTTTGTCTGCTAACACCAACATTTGGGTTCTCTCTGGGTCAGTCTCCTATGACTGCCTTTTAGTCTACAGTTTGAGTCCTAGTTTCCTTGCTTCTTTCTGTGGTATAATTTTGGTTGTGTCTAGGACGTGTGAGTGGTGCATTGTAATGAGAAGTCATCCAAGTACTTTAAGGAGAGAGATAACATGAGGACCTTTTTGTCTCAGAAGAGCGATGTGGCCACAGCAAGGACAATGGAGTGAGTGGAGATTGAACAGCAGGAGACAGCTGCAGGCTGCCATTTCCCAGGCCAGGCATGACGAACATTACCAGAAAGAGGCGGTGCAAGGTTGGAACTGGGTGGAACAGGTTGGAGACAGACCTGGAATGGACTTCAATATTGGCTGCCCCCAGGTCATCTTCTCCTAGATGATCACTGGTACCTTTTACCCAACAGGCCAAACAGAACTCCATTCATCAACTTCCAAAGAGGGAAATTGCAATCATTCCTGATGCTTCCTGCTTTTCACTCTCAACAATCGACTAGCTTCCAAGTCCTAGCAATTCTGCCCTTAAGATTTCCTCTTTCCATCCATCTACTACCACTGATTGCAGAACTTATCCCTTTACACCTGAATGAGTGAAATAGCCTCCTAACAGTTCTCCCTATCTCCAGTCTCACTCTTTTCTTGCTTGTCCTGTCCTGTTTGCATGGCCATCTTTTCCAAAGACCTAAGATAATTATGTTATTTCTGTTTAACAACTTTTCAGGGCCTGTATTTGGTACAAGAGAAAGTCAAAAGTCCGTAACATGGCATACGATTCTCATGACATAGGTATCTTTTCTTTCATTTTTTCAGCAAATAATTTTGTGTATCTCCTATTTATTTGAAAAAAAAAAAAGTAGGGGAAGATAACTGAGATCTTTGTTCTTCCATTGCCAATGGTCTAATGAGGAAGACAGAGACCAATTTCAGCTTCATCTACTTCCTCCTCTGCCTTCAGCAATCTCCCCAAATTTTCTCCAGTGTGCAAAATGTTTTGCTGTAATTAACCATGTTAGTCTATTTCTGGGTACCTCTGAGCCTTTTCTTGTTGTATGTGCTGTTTCCTCTTCTTTCCTTACCTCCTTCCCTTCCTGATAAGAAGACTAAATTAAATACCACTTTGTCCAGCTACCCACAGTCATGGTATAATCATTTATCCACCTATTTATTTAAATCTCGATGAAGAATCAGTCTATAGCTTGGGAGACACCTGGGTGGCTCAGTCAGTTAAGCGTCTGCCTTCAGCTCAGGTCATGATCCCAGGGTGCTGGGACTGAGTCCCTGGCTCAGCTTGCTTCTCCTTCTGCCTGCTGCTCCCCCGGCTTGTGCTCTCTTTCTGACAAATATATAAAATCTTAAAAAAAAAAAAAAAAGAATCTATGGTTGGGAAGCAGATACTTTTGTAACAGTCCTTATAATTTCACGTTTTACTTTCTGTTTCCTCTCCTGTCTCTTGCAGTCAGTTATGAAATCTTTGGGAGCAGGGAACCAATCTAAGTCGTCTCTTGTTCTGGCATTTAGCGATTGCCTGTCCCCCAGTCTGCAATCAATTGTTTATTGACTCTTTTACATGCTTCTTGTTTTACAAGTGAGGAAATAAAAGTCCAGAGAGGGGAAGTGACATGTCTTGCCAAAGGTCTTGGACTTGTTTTAGGATCCCTGTTTCTAAGTAGGGGGTTGTCAATATTTCTAGAGTAACATACTGGAAGGTTTCTTGGAAGTAGCAGCACTTGAGATGAGCCAGCAAGTTCGAGTAGGACTTGGGATTGTCGATGTGCACGTGGAAGGTGGTAGAAGTTGCGCTGGGGGGTGGTGAGGGATTTGATCAGTAGCTTTAAAAAAAAAGATTTTATTTATTTATTTGACAGAGAGAGAGATCACGAGTAGGCAGAGAGGCAGGCAGAGAGAGAGGAGGAAGCAGGCTCCCTGCTATGCAGGGAGCCCGATGCGGGGCTCAGTCCCAGGACCCTGAGATCATGACCTGAGCTGAAGGCAGAGGCTTTAACCCACTGAGCCACCCAGGTGCCCCTTGATCAGTAGCTTCATGCCTCTACAAACTGAACCTAAAAACACAGATCGCTGTGTTCAGCTGGAAAGCAAGGGGGCTATAATGAAAAGAGCCCTAAACTGCAAAGAGAAACTCCTGGGTTCTATGCAGATGCACCCCTCACTGTGTGGTCCTGGACAAAGTTCCATCTTCCTTCTTAGCACCAGTTTCTAATAATAAAATAAACAATATCAATAACAATAATAATAACAACCACCTACAGTTACTAAATCTTTCCTATGTTCCAGATACTATTCTTATCCCTTTATGTTTTTGTAGATGAGGGTACCTACTTTTAAAGAGTTGAGATAACTTAACCAAGGTTACATAGCTAATAAGTAGTGGAAGTAGGATCCTTGCTCCAGAATGTTGGATTAAGTCATCTAAATTCCAACTTAACTATAAAGACTTTAAAGGAGTTTCTGCCACAACAAACCTTTTCCATTCTTGGCATATGACAAGAGTCCCTCTCTTGCAAGGTGATCTATGTGCCTAGATCCCTCCCAGCTAGAGAAAACCGCTCACATGGAAAGCATGGAGATTAACTCTGGTTTGCACACACATAAAAGACATGAATCATTTGAGGCTCTAGTTACACTCTGAATTACCTGTGAAGGGAAATCATTATTTTTAAAAATAGTTTCAGTACACAAAAGACTTATCTGCATGGTCCTATATCTCACTGTAATTTTCCATCTCCAGATATTATTAATCACATAAACAATTTAGCAAAGCACTTTCACACACATTATCTTATTCAGTCAACACAACGGCCTGTTTTCCAGATGAGGACACAGACTTTACCAGTGATTTCGCTAAAAGCATACAGACAGTAAATGGTGATGGTGATTGAACTTCAAATACTCCTCTTTGCCATCTTCCCACTTCGAGGACATGGGCTAGCCACAAATACAGGTAAGATGATCTGTAATTTACCAAAATTATCTGCAATGTACTGAATTTACTGAAATGTGAATTTCTTAATCACCAAGTAATAAGCATGCCAACCATCTCTGACTCGCTGCTTCAGAGCATATTGGAAGCTGAGAGTTAGAAGTGTTCTTAGAGAGCCCCCACTTCTCTTGTCTCTAGACCTGTTTCAGCCTTCAGTTCTTGAAACACCCCCATTCAGTGGTGGGCCAGCCTTCCAAAATATCCCCTTTGATCTCTGAGTAGCTTTGAAGGTTAATAACCTTCTGTAGAATAAAATCTGCTTCTTGACATTACTACCCACTGGTCTTCAATCAGCCTCTTGTTCTTTCTCTCTAGCAACTTCTCAGGCAATTAAGTCCAGTTCTCATCCTCCTTGATTCTTTTCACTTCTGTGGCCTTGTCTTTGTCTCAGTTTCCTCATCTATAAAATGGGTAGATGGACTGGTCTTGTTGGATCTCCATAAACTTTCCTCTTGTGATCCTATGATATTTTAAATGCCTGTGTAATTATTCCCTAAAACCCGAGAAGCCCACTCATTGCCAGAAACTCTTACTTTTTATTGAGTTCTATGACATATCACACTGTATTAGTTTCCGGTGTACAACATGATGATTTGATGTTTGCATGCACTGTGATGTAATTACCACAATAAGTCTAGTTAACATCCATCACCGTGGTTACAGAACTTTTTTTTCTTGTGATAAGAATTCAAAATTTACTCTCTTAGTGGCTTTCAAATATGTAATCCAGTATTCTTAACTACAGTCCAGGAACTCTGAAAGGAAGGTGTTTCCTAACATTTTGCCCATTGTGTCTTTTCCTTCCTTCCATTTTGTTTGTGTTCTTCTGGAGATGGAGAAGATAGTCCCGAAAAGGGGGAGCACTTGACTTATTGTTGGTGCCGCTGTGCCCTCCAGCTGGGAGGGGACTGGACGTGGTAGGGATGCAGAAAGCCCCAAGCAGCCCCTCCCGTTCCCACCTTGGCTTCCAGCTTTACTTCCAAATTACAGGGAGGTTTCCAGATAAAAATCCTGATTGACTGGCATTGACCCAAGGTCCCATACAACCTCCTCTCTGGCACCTTCTCGTAGATTGCTCATACACCCAAGTGCATCATGAGATCCACTGCAAAATCTTCACTGGTGAAGGGATAGAGCCTTCGAAATATTTAGGAGATATTTATGAAAATACGGGGAGAACCAAATGTTTAGGAAATCTGATTAGATCCATGCACTAGTGGGTGACACGATAATAACAATAAAAGTAACAACAAATAATTATTTATTGGAGAGTGAGTATATTCCAGACACTAAGCCAAGAACTGTATGTGCTTCATATTATTTAATTCTCACAGTAATACTATGAGGTAGGTACTATTTCATCACCATTTTATAGATGGTAAAACCAAACTTTAAAAGAATATGTGTGTCTCCTGCTCAGTGTCATACAACTGACAAGTGGTAGAACCAGAATTCCGGGCCACGTTTGTCTATGATTGGTGTCTGAACACTTCACACTGTGCAAATTATTTTTTAATTGTTTTAAAAATTTTGCATCTGCACACCAATTCTTCTGGGAAGCCTTCCCAAATCTGATTTAGAGCTCTCCGCTGTATTTCATTGTATCTGTGCCTCATTTATGTTAATGCTTAGCACACTGTTTAAAATCTCGTTTGTCTTTCTTCCACTCTAGGCAGTAAACTACTTGAAGGCAAGAGCTGTTGTCTGTTTTCTGTTTTTCCTTACTTTAGTGTATTTATCCTCTCACAAATAGGATTATAAGGCATTCTTTCTCTAGAGGTCAATAGCTCCTGGTTTTATGGCCAAAATCAAAAGTTCCTGGATGAGGGGCTGACAAACTCTACCCAGACCTTCCTCAGCAATTAGGGGTTTCTCCTGGGTGTTCAGAGAAGGGAAGGAAGCTCAGGATTTGTGTTCAGGAGAAGGAACAGTCTGACTGAGAGGTGGTTTCACTGAGGTTAATAAATACTGTGGTGTTTTGGGGTTTTTACAGAGAACTTTCTTGAACACTACTAAATATCTATGGATCATGGAATCTAAGTCATGTGTTCTTGAGAGAAACCAAGAGGGCTCTGGCTGAACCCGGGCTCAGTGCAAAGAAAGCAGATGAGGACCCCATCTGAATGCATCTGGAGGACCAGTGAGGGCCAACAGCTTGGAACGGCAATGGCAGGAATAACGCTGGTGGGCACTTGTGTTTTAATCAGGACCCAGCCTGACCTACTTTCCAGCCTATTTGAGCTCCTGAGGGTCTTACAGCACCTTAGGGAAGGCATTCCCTCAAGCATGGCAAATTTCATTTACTATCAACCTTCATGTCCAGGGACCAAGACATTTATTACAGCAAGATCATGGAGCAAAGTCAGATCTGGTCCAATTACATATGTATATTAACGTGCGTGCACGAAGCATTTCTGGGAGAATGTGCAAGAAACTGCTGAAAGCAATTGTCTCAAAGCAGTGAGACTGAAGATCTAGGGAGAGGGGGAGCTAACATTTTTTACTGGAAATGTCTTTGTATTGCCTAAATATTACATCACGTGTATGTATCGTTTGTATGATAATATAAACAAATATACTAATTTATGCAATAAATGTAATAAAATGTATTCTTAAATACTAGGCTCAAATTCTTTTTTTTTTTTTTTGAGATTTTATTTTTTAAGTAACCCAACATGAGGCTCAAACTTACAGCCCCGAGATCAAGACTGGCACCTGTACTGACTGAGCCAGCCAGGCGCCCCACTAGGCTCAAATTCTTAATGATTGGAAGTTAATCAGTTCTATTCAGAGACCCCGCTTAAGCCTACACTGTGGTTTTTTGGGGGACTCAAGGGGAAGACCTGTAGGGCAGGTCTGCCCAAAGTTTATTTACACAGAGCACGACAAAGTCTTCTGAGCAACAGACCAGAAAATGATGGAGAGAAAGACTGAGAATGATGGCGGTAACAAAGGAAGAAACTGACATTTAATCAAGGAAAGTACTAAATTCTTTATGTGGATCATCTCGTTAAAGCAGTTATCATTATTCTTTGTGTGGAAACTGAGGTCTGAGAGGCTAAATAACCACCAAGTAGCAAAGCTAAGATTTAATTCCAGGAAACCTGAAGCCAGGTTTGCGTGATGACTCCGTGTGAGCAGGACCCATCATCTGATACGCAGACTCTTCCCCCTCAAACCCATCCCCAACTCAGCCTTCTTTATAGCATAACTGCCTCCAGTGGTGATTGAAGCAACCAGATAGGAACCCCACCACAAAATGGCAGACCCCACTTGGCCACTTGGACACCAGTCTTTGGATTACATGGGAGACATCTCTCGAGGACTCCCGAAGTGTCTGGAATGAATAGAGAGCATATGCTTCCATAGAGAGGACAGAGGGGCAGAGCTAGAGGCATACCGTCTTGTGGTTATTTTCATGACCCTATTTTTACTCCCTGTGGACTGGGAAATTCGGTTGTTCATAATGATGTTTAAAGAAATGGGAAATGTCAAAGCAAGTCAAGAGAATGAAATTCTGTCAGTTCCTGAAAAGCTATTTTTACCTGAGGTTTCACCATGGGAGAAGAACCTGACTTCAGTCTGCCGGTGCCCGTGACCCTGGAATCCAAGAAGTGGGACGAGGAGAGGATGGACAACACGCTAATGCTAAGATTCTGCTACGAGTCCTCCTCCATGGGGAGTGGTTTCCAGCAACTTTGCACAAGGTGCGGGACTCATTGACTGCAGAGTTCAAGACTCAGTCCCACAGCCACTGTACACACTGAATGTCAAACTGTCCCACCTGGAGTGAGAAAGGAACTGCAAGTTCATCTGGTTCAGTGGTTTTGATTTTTGTTCATCTTTATAGGGAGCAGAATCCTCTTCCTTTTCTTTTTCCAACTGAACTCTTATCCAAGAAGTCTCCCCATGCTGAAGGGATCGGGGTTCCCCCACTCTCCCGCACCCAGGCGCCTCCCCCGGGCATTGCTTCCCCTCCCACTCTCCTGCCATGTGGGCAGAAGTGCTGTGCGCCTTGCCAAGTACGAAGCTTGCAATCTACCCATGCCACTTCTTGGGATCTATCCCTGCTCCGGGGGATCTCCCAAACCTTTTGGGGGTGTTCCCACCAGCCTTCTACTCGCACCCCAGGTTGTGACGTGCCACCTCGCTGGTCTGGCAGGAGCGGCTCTTGTCTCGTATCCTCATCCTTCTTAATCCAGGGTGGACACGTTACCTAGGCTGTGATTCTCCTGGCTTCGATCTTTATAGGAAAGCCCATAGTCAAGAAATGATTTTTCCCCCCCTCACTAAGATGGTGTTTTTGCAAATCAACAGTGTTTTCCTATCAGACTGTATATTGTTTAACTACAGGCTATACAACCTCAAGGAACTATTAGGTGTTATGTGAAATCCAAACAGCTGGCTTAGAACTAAAAAAAACATGAAATATTCAAAATTACCCCGGTAGTTTTTCTCAGAGATCTGAATTATACTGACCATCTTCCAGCATTCCTGTATGTGAGAAATTAAGGGAGGAGGCCGAGATAAGCAAATTAATATTATTGAGTGTCAACAGTACCAAGGCACTGTGCCAGGTGTTTTATTTCCTTCTTTTTTAAATCCTCATAATATCTTTCTGTAGATATCATTCCCATTTTACAGAGAAAGTAAACAAGTCTCAAGAAGAGATTATCTAGGGGCATCTGGGTGGCTCAGTCGGTTAAGACATCAACTCTTTTTTTAAAATTATTATTAACATATAACGTATCATTTGCCCCAGAGACCAACTCTTGATTTCCCCTCCAGGCATGATCTCAGGGTCTTGAGATGGAGCCCCATGTGGGGCTCCACACTCAGCATGGAGTCTGCTTGAGATTCTCTACCTGTGCCTTGCTCTTCACTCCTGCGGCTTCTCTTGCTCTCTTTCTCTGTAAAAACAAACAAGCAAACAAACCAAAAATAACAAAAAAAAGAGGTGATAAAACCCCCAGGTGATCTGGCTAGATGTGATGAAGGCCAGATTCTCACCCAGTGCACCAGCCCCCAAACTCTATCTCTTTCCCCCTTTCTGCAGTCAGCAAAATATCAGTCACTGAAAGTCAGCCTCACGACGTGGTTGGGTTTTAGGGCCCACGTGCGTTATTTATAGCACATGACACCCCTTGCAATAACCAACGGAAGTGATATATTTTTGACTGTTGGTCTAGTTTTTGGAGTAAGCATCATGTACTGACCTTAAATGTTAGTGATGGCAGGTAGCTGTGCCTTCACTTTCCCACCTACCAGGGGTCCTACCCTTGAATGGTTTGTGGAATCTTCGGTTACCAACAAAGAACCAACGATGACGTTACTGGGAAAATTAAAGCTGCTTTTGGTGATATACTTTTCCACAGAGTTTCCAGGAGAGCGTGACCGTGAAGAGAGGGCAGTGCCTGGACACGTCAACATGGATTTCCTGAGCAGCCCTGACTCAGAGGAGAGGCGGCGAGGCCTGCTGAGAGCAGACCCCCCCTCACTGAGCATGAAGAAGCGTCTGGGTGGCGTGCAGAGACACTCATGCCTGACATCCTGGCAACTGAGCCAAGACAGTCCCCGGGGGAGAGGGCTGTCCATGCAATACAACTCTCTCCCTGTGAAAATCCTCTCAGGCCCTGTCGGGAAGCCTGTGCTACAGATACCCCCACTGAAGGTAGTAGCATCAGTGAAGTATTTCCTACAGATTTGGGAGCTGAGACTCCCCAGGCCATCAATGAATTGACCACTCCATGATTAATGATGTACAACTCACCCACTTCCTAAGAAGAATTTGGGCAGCCTATGACAATACTAGCAAAGGGCTGGAATTACATACAATGTTGTTCTTCAAGTATGGGTGCAATCCAAATTTAAATGGACTCGTACTCCATAAAAGGTACTTTTTAATCCTATAAGTCGTGCTTCATATACATGTGCATATGTAGAGAGAGTTAGAGAGATACATGGGCATGTGAGTGTGTAATACTAGTTAGCCCAGTTTAGACAAGAACACTGACCAGGATTGAGATTTGGATTGCAACCCTGGCTTTTCTAACAGCACCCTGTTGGTCATTGACCTTTTTGGAGCCTCAGTTCCTCAGCTTGAAGGCAAAAGATGTTAGGCTTCCTTTGGTATCAACTGGTACCTATTAAGCCTAAGAGGCACCACAGGCTTTTATGATCAGTTGCTCCATTCGGTTCCCCCAGAACATTCAGTCAAATTTGCCTTTCATACATCCTCAGTGTGCCTTCCTTCGTAACACTTATTGCAGGTGAAATAAAAGACTACTTACTAGAATTTTCCTGTTGATATTTATTTCTTTGAAGACACTGTAAGATCCAAGAGGACAGGGACTGTGCCCTCTTGTCCCTCATTGTACCCCTGCAGCTGGCTCTGTATTGGCTCAGGCTTTCTGAAAGAACCAGTAAATAATCAAAGACAGGAATCTGTGAGGAAGGTATTAGCTCTGAGGTGCTGAAAAATGGCACCTTGGTGCATGAACTCTCGTTTACCAGGCTCTCATCATAGGGGCTACAAGTCCCCTATGACCTTATTGTCTAGCCCAAAGGCTCCCCATCTCAAATGTCAGTCTGGATCCTTCACCATGGCCTGCCCCCCACCCTCCTCTGCACATATTCTCCTCTCAGCCTCAGCGGTAATGCCGCTTCAGGAGCCTTCCCCTGTCTCCTCCATCAGCCCTCTCTTCCTTTTTCCGCTCTTCCTCAGGATTCCCTACACGTGGTTTCTCCTGGGCTTCACCGTCTCACTCCTTTGCTCTCAAACTAGGCATCTTAGAAGGTGAGTATAGACTTATTGGATTCATCCCAGTATTGACAAGATATGCATCAAAGAGGAGTTCAACTGTTTGGGGGATTCATATTTCCCAACTAGCAATCCTATAAATTTCCATGATGCTAACCACCCTTTTTTACTCTTCCCATGTACACTGTCAGCTTTCTACCTTTTTCCATACTGAAGATCAGTAAATTTATTAGTACCCTTGGGCTGCCACCACAAATTATCACCAACTAGGTGGCTTAAAGGAACACAAATTAATTCTCTCACAGTTGAGGAGGTCTGAAGTCTAAAATCAAGATGTCGGCTGGGTTGGTTTTTTCTGGGATCTAAGGGCAGAAACTGTCCCACGGCTTTTTCTCCTGGCTTCTGATGATTGCCAGCAATCTTTGGTGTTTCTTGACTTGGGATGCATCACTCTAAGCTCTGCTGCCACATTCATGTCCCTGTCTTCTCTGTGTCTCTGTGTGTCCTCTTCTGTAGCTTCTAAGGAAACTCTCATTGAATTTTAGGCTTCTTTAATCCAATATGATTTCATCTTGATCTTCACTTTGAGTACATCTGAAAAGACCCTATTGCAAATAAGATCCTATCCTGAAGTTCCAGATGGACATGAATTCAGGGAGGACATTGCTCAACCTGCTACAATCTACCCTCTAGCCCCTCGAAATTCACATCCAGTCCATGCACAGAGTACATTCACCCCACCCCAATACCTTCTAAAGTCTTAGTTCATTCCAGCATCAACTCAAAATTTCATATCTCATGTAAATGCCATCAACTCAGAAAGTCCCAAGTCTCATTATCTAAATCAAGTATGAGTGACATTCTGGGTTTCATCCATCCTGTGGCAAAAGTCCTCTTCATCTATGGGCCTGTGAAACTCAAAAAAAAAGAAGTTATCTGCTTCCAAAATGTGGGGACAGGCACAGAATAGCCATTCCCATCCCCAGAGAGAGAAGTGGAGATGAATAAAGGGGTCTCTAGTCCCAAGCAAGTCCAAAAACCAGGAGAGCAAATTCCATTGGGTTTTTAGGCCTGAGAATAACCCACTATGGCTGAATTTTTGAACAGTTTTACTATGTAAAAATAAAGAAATGTCTACATGGCAAAATAAACTATGAGCAAAATTAAAAGATAATTTTGGGAAAAGTGCAACTTATATAAGCAATTGTGTTGTTTCCTTTAAAAGATAAAAAGTCGCTGAAAAGCAATAAAAAAAAAGACTAACACCCATTAGAAAAGTGGGCAAACCCAGATGCCCTTCATGGACCATGGAGGAGATTATGCTGAGTGAAATAAGTCAAGCAGAGAAAGTCAATTATCATATGGTTTCACTTACTTGTGAAACATAAGGAATAACATGGAGGACATTAGGAATAGGAAAGAAAAAGTGAATTGGGGTAAATCAGAGGGGGAAACAAACCATAAGAGACTGTGGACTCTGAGAAACAAACTGAGGGTTATGGAGGGAAAGGGGGAGGGGTGATGGGTGAGCCTGGTGGTGGGTGTTAAGGAGGGCACGTACTGCATGGAGCACTGGGTGTGGTGCATAAACAATGAATCTTGCATCACTTAAAAAATAAAGTAAAAAAATTAAAAAAAAATATTACTTTTGCTTAAAAAAAAAGAAAAGTGGGCAAAGAATAGATGAGATATTCACAGAAGAGGAAATTCAACTGGCTCTTAATTGCATGAAGAGATGATCCACATCACTCATAATGAGAGACATACTTTAAAACTTCGCCAAGATGAACGATGTAAGTTGGACAACTTATTTGGAGGGCAATTTGATGGTGTCTCACGAAATTATAAATGCAGGTATTCTTTGATCCAGCAATTGCACTTCTGGGAATGTATCTTACAGATCAATTACCAGACATGCCAAACGACAAAGAACAAGGTTAATTCCTGCAGCACTGGTCACCTTTGCAAAATATTAGAAAATACATGGGTGAACATTAACAGCATACTGTTTAAATAAATATATGATGCAGCCACTAAAAAATGAAAATCTCCTTATATCAAGGTAAGGAATGTTCTTCAAGGTGTATTTGTTAAGTGAGGGGGGAAGAAAAACAGTCTGCAAAATTCAGTGAGAGAGCAAAAATAACATGTGGGTATATTTGAACATAACATATTTCTGGAAGGTCACTCAAGAAAGTGTTGACATTGATGGCAGAAAACTTATTGGACAGGGGCTCTAAAACTTTTTGTAGCTTTTGAATTTTGAGTCCCAAGAATGGTTTACCTATCATGATGAATTAATTCATCAATTGAATTCTTTAAAAAGTATTAGAGACTACCACTTAAGCATAGCAAGTTGTGACTATGATTTATCTCTACTCTGTTCTCAAGTCCACTAAGTAGACAGTGAAGGAAATTTATTAAAAATCATGAGTCAGCAGTGACAAGAAGAGAAGACAGTCACCAACTTGTGGTGCCAGCAGAATCTTGGAAGGAGGGTGAGTCTGTGATCCCCTCCCCTAGGAACAGGGCTCCAGGATTTCTTTGGAGTGGGAACAGGGCAGAGCCAAAACACATACTAAAAAATAAACGGCAGCTTAAGCAGGGTATTCAGAACTACTGAGATAGATAATAGAAGGTCCATTGAAACAGTGGAAAGTGGTTGGCTCAGGAATGGAGCTTTATAGGAGCCAGCGGGCAAAAGACTGTCATTTTTCATTATAAATTACAGCTTGAATTTTTAAAACTATATGCATTATTATCACTTTGGGAAAAGTGCCTTAAGAAATTCTTCTTTTTCTTCTTATTACTATCATTATTATTATTCATAGTGTCCTGCTAATATATTTGAATTTTTGCTGACATGGATAAGACTTTACAAAACTAGAGATAACCAAAATTGACCCAAAAAGAAGCACAGAGATGTAAACTGACTAGTGAACCAAGGGAAAAATTAGGAAAAAAAATTTTTAAAGAACTATTATTATTTCCACAAAAAGATAATTAGTATTATAGGTAATTTTTTTCAAATTTTCACCAAAAACCTCTACGTTTTTAAAAAACAAGAAAATTTTTATAAAAATTCATTTTTTAAAAAAGATTTTATTTATTTATTTGACAGAGAGAGAGAGATCACAAGTAGGCAGAGAAGCAGGCAGAGGGAGAGGGGGAGGCAGGCTCCCTGCCGAGCAGAGAGCCCAATGCCGGGCTTGATCCCAAGACCCTGAGATCATGACCAGAGCCGAAGGCAGAGGCTTAACCCACTGAGCCGCCCAGGTACCCCAAAATTCATTTTGTTATGGGATGATTCAAACCTGAATCTAAGCAAGTACAATTCATCCACATAATAAGAGAATTATTCCCTACGATTAAATACCATTTATCATTGCAAAACTGGAAAAATTCAAAGAAGACTAACAACATAATAAACCAAAGCATAAACCATCAGAAAGACTTTTGATAAAATTCTCTATCAACCTTGAATAGAAATCAGGCAGATATTAGGAATAAGAGGAAAAATAAGATAGGTTTTCTGTCCTCCAGTAATTTGGTGTGTTTTTTATATTGAAAGGTGTAAAAGGGATTATTTAACATGTAAAAAGAACATTTAATAAGAAGTAATGCATATTGAAATTATCCCATTCATTGAACAAATAACTTTGCAGTGATTCTGTGAGTCAGATGCTCTTGAATAGTGGATTGGGTAAAGATGATTAAGACACTGACCCTGAATTCAATAATCATGATCACTGTCATGGTCATTATCATAATAGCAGACATTGCTTATGGGCTAAAGCTGAAAACCTTACATAGGACTGGTGACCAGTAGTTCCCCAGGCAGCGGATGGTTGAGCAAGGGGGAGAGAAGCTTAGAGTCAGGGAGAAGAACTGTGGAGCTAGAGATGCTGGAGGGGGGATGGTCACAGGTGAGGACAGGTACCTGATGGTACATGGCAGTGCGATGACAAAATGACAACCACCCAAATGCCCCAAATTAGAGTCAGACAAGGTGCATAGTGACCCATGAAAGTAACAGAGTACCAAGTAGCCATAAAAGAGAGAACTACAAGGGCCATAAAGATGCAGGGACAAAATAGTGCTAAGTGGAAAAAATAAAAGAATAGATTGCAAAGACCCAAGAATTAAAGGTGAATAGAATCTTTGCACAGTGATAATGACAGGAAGAAATCATAGACAAGGGTGAATAGCTTCAAAAAGGAGTCTGTTTTATTCCTTCAATGTGTTGGTGTTATGTAACGATGTACATTTTTTTTTAAAGGAAGAATATATTTGCTCACTCCCAAATTATCTCCTCTACTGAATCAGAAGAGATCTGTCATGACTCCAGAAATTCCAGAGGAAACTTTCTTCTCTCTACTCTGGGGCCCACAATTAGTTGTTCTTTATGCAAGCCTGAGGGAACATTTATAAATAAAAGACAGGTTTAATAAACTTCACCAAGTGAGTCCCAGTTCAGAAACGCCAGCAGATGTCTGAAACAGCTAAGAACATGAACAAGTTTATTGTTTTATTTCAGCTGGAATATCCACAGTGCCAGTGAGTTTTCATAGCTGGAAGGTAGTCTAGAAATCTAGTCTAGTGGATTTTAAATGTATTTTTTCAATTTTTTTTTTAAATTTTTTGAAAAGACTCCATGCCCAACCTGGGGCTTGAACCATGACCCTGAGGTTAAGAGTCACATACTCTACCAACTGAACCAGCTAAGCAACCCTGGTCTAGTGGATTTTAAATTCAGTTACAGAGATGACTCAGAGACCACCTATGGGAGAGAGGGGTGACAGGGTGGCAAGCAGACCCCATTCCTTTTTCTCTCCCCCATACTTCTTCCTGCTGCTCCAAACACACAGTGTCCAGAGCAGAATCTGCTTCAGATGCTGAGGTTCCCACACTTGGCACCATATGAGAATCAAATGGGAAGATTTATTTTATTTTTATTTTTATTTTTTTACAGAGAGAGAGATTACAAGTAGGCAGAGAGTCAGGCAGAGAGAGAGGAGGAAGCAGGCTCCCTGCTCGGTTCGATTCCAGGACCCTGAGATCATGACCTGAGCCGAAGGCAGAGGCTTTAACCCACTGAGCCACCCAGGCGCCCCACAAATGGGAAGATTTAATAGCATACAGAGTTCTGGGGCCAACCCAGACCCCCAGACATACTGACTCAGAATTTCTAATAACAGCCCAGCAATCAGGATGGTTTCAAAGCTCTTTATCTGATCCTGTTGCCATCCAAATACAGAAACCCTCTCTGCGGAGGGCTGGAAAGAGAGACACATGTGGCCCTTGCTACAGTGCTTCCAGTTATGGAAGCTTCTTCCCTACAGAAAGCAGTTTTAATCACTACGGGAGAACCAAACACTCCATGGAGCTGAACGCACTCTTTCACCCTTTGATGACACCCAGAACCAATGAGCTCCCCCACTTCCAGGACAGGTGAGGTGACAAAAGCTGGAGGCCATCTTTCACAGCAGCATTTCCACCCTTTTTTTCTGTTCACCAGCTCCATCCACCTTTGCCCTGATGCTCAGCAAGATTCAAGACTTGTCAATCATAATTCCTTAACTCCTGGCCAGAGTTGGTGACTCAACTCAATCTACTCAGAGTACTTCTGCAAGACTTTGTAAAACTAAAGTCAGAATCAAGAATCTTCTCTTTCTGAAGTCACAGGGCTACAAAAATATAAATTGGGAGCCACAGGTGGCCACCGGGTTCATGACTGAGACATTGGCAGGTGCTCACCCAAAGGCCATGTGTTTTGCCTGCTGAAGGCTCACAACTGAGTCTTTCTGCCGGGCAACGGGAGCTGCCTTGCCCATGCTTGCCACACCCGGTGCGCAGCCAGTCCACATCCAGAGATGGGCTAACATGGAGGTACAAAGGCTTGGCTTCTGTGCCTCAATTGAGGACGACACCAAGGAGCTGTCCCAGCTCCAGGGCTCCCTGCAGGGTGGGCTAAAGCCTGGGTTCTGAGAGCACTGCAGCCTGACTTCTTCCTCTACCTCGTCCTGCGGTCTTGGCTCCTCCACTGCTATCGTTCCAAACAGCCTTCCAAGCACACCGCCATCTTAGAGTTTGTTTTCCCAGGAACCCAAGCCATGTTCCTGGAGCGGAATCCCATCTAGAGGGAAGAAAGGGATCTCAGCAGTGACAGCTGAGATGAGAGATACCCAGAGGGAACCCTGATGTCACCTGTGTTTCCCCGGTTCTCCTCTTCTCCCTACTCTTCCAGCCGTGTGTGATCACATCTGATTCCAAACATCCCATCGCCCTGCCAGTGGGAGGCTCGGAACTCAGTATGATGGTCCAAATGTGGACCTGCTAGGCCAGAGTGGGGAGGAAGTTTGCACTCATCATACTTCTATTAATTTAGCAGGAGATTAGCTCAGCTTCTTAGCAGCCCAAAAATTCCGTTGGCTTTTTAGAGCTTGTGTTTAACAAAGACTCCTACATCCCTTTCTGTCAAGCCAGCTCCCTCTGCCTGCTTCCAAACAGCATTTACGCTCTCGAAAAGCTGCCTCAACTTTATGACTGGTGGTATTTCTTAGCCCTTTTAAACACATGCCCCAAACATGAGCCAAGATCTGGAAGCGGCCAGGGGAAGGGGAGATGGGAGGTGTGTTTTGCTATTTAGAGTATGAAAATGGTTAAGTATTCGGAACACACTTTTACCCCAAAACTGTACACATTCTTCGCCCATCTCATGTTAACCCCCTTGAGAATTATAGAGGACCTCTCTGAGGATGACTTGGAGTTCTTATAGTTTTTATTTGGAACTTTTTATCAGATCTAATGTGTGTTACACACGTAACAAGAGTCCCAGTGACCTTGCCAGTAATGTGGCTATATTTGATAATTACATCCCTGCTGATTAAGTCCCACCAAGAAAATTGAGATGGTGACAGATTTGGGGCAAGTTTGTTTTCTTTCATTTCTAACTATGAAATGTTTGGGACTTTAGACATCTTCCAGTGCCTTGACGGCAGACACTGCACTCTCCTGACACTCTTGGCTCCAAGAGCCCATGGCAGACATTGCTCGTTGACCCCAGCACTCTGCACACAGAGCCCCAGTACCGTCCCCTTCCCAGAGGGTCTTCTCCCCCAGGGCCCAACGATGCCCCATGATTCTCGGTGTACCACAAGAGACTGCGAGTCAACAAGTAACTGTTTCTGGCAAGCTCGATGAACTTAATTTTCTTCACCCCTTCCAATCACCCTACTTTTTATATTGACCCAATTTCTACTATGTTTAGCAGTCAGGCTTAAATTCCTGGTTCCCAACTCAGTGCTCTCTCCATCCGCCCCTTTCTGAAAATCCTCCAATCTTTTCGACCATTCCAGGCCTACACACTGGTCAGGTCTGTGGAATTCTGGGCCTACACTCAACAGGTGTGTCCTACATTACCGAGTGGCTTCATAGACGTTCCCCAAGATACTTGTGACATATGGAAGAATGTAGAGGCCATCTGGAGGAGGAGAGGTGGTTGAGCGAGGGCTCAGTCGCCACAGGGCCTCACACACTTCAATAATAATACTAAAATGCTGAGACAAATAGAAACATGTCCTGTACCCAGTGACTCATAGCTCTAAGCTGATCCCACAATTGCCCCACCTCACTATTAAAAAAATGAGAGAGACAGAAAGACAGAGAGAGTGAGAGAGGGAAAAATACAATTCCATGTATGTCCATGTATGTCTGTTTGGTAACCAAAACAACCAGCCATAAATGGGAAGTGATTCCCGACCAATGGTTTTGTCTCAAGTCGAGGCCATTCCTCGGGCTCCTGAACTATCACCTGGGGCCTTGAAGAAGCAGGTGGCCCTTGGGCTCTATGCCCCCCTGAAAATGTGAAACCTCTCTAGCACTGAGACCTCATGCCAGGAGAATTGCAGAGCTGTAGTCAGGGTGGAAAACCACTGCCTGGCGTGAGGAGCCCTGGGAGCCAGTCAGAAATTACAGGGTGATGTGTCAGGATCCAGGAAAAGATGGGTGTGATGATCATGTCATTCTTTCTCCTCGGCATAGAAAGAACACACCTGAATCTCCAGCCTCCATCCCAGAGGATCTGAAGGCCAAAGCACGATGACCCTTAGGGACACCACACATGATCCCAGCACTTCACTTGTGAGAATGAGGCCCAGAGTAGGGGAGAGACCTGGCCAAGGTCACACAGCAAGTATGGCTGATGTTTCCAAGAACAAGTTGTTGGAGTAAAGAACCTGGAGAGGAGTAAAGGAAGGAAGCTGAAAACATTTAAACATCAGAAACAATGATAAGCTTAAAAAGTCATCCAGTGAAACACGACTTACTCCTTGCAGAGCGGTTTGCTGTAGAAAGCGGAAGCACTATCCCCAGCCCCTACCCCCAGTGGGTCTCCCTTCTTCCCCAGCTCTGACTCTTAGGAAGGTAAAACGCTAGCTGGAAAGTGACTCACTTTGGGCACAGACTTTGTGATGACTCATTCTCTGATCTCTAACCACTCGACCAAGCTCCTTGAGACTTTAGGGGGTTTTACGAAACCTATGACAAACTGGCAAGAGAGGAATCCTCCTTGCTTTAAAGATAAATAGGTATTAGGGCACCTGGGTGGCTCAGTGAGTTAAGCCTCTGCCTTCGGCTCAGGTCATGATCTCAGGGTCCTGGGATCGAGGTCCGCATCGGGCTCCCTGCTTGGCAGGGAGCCTGCTTCCTCCTCTCTCTCTGCCTGCCTCTCTGCCTACTTGTAATCTTACTCTCTCTGTCAAATAAATAAATAAAATCTTAAAAAAAAGATAAATAGGTATTTTGTGAGTGCATAGTGACGGTTTGCATCAATAAAAGATGAAGTAAGTTCATAATTCACTCAGCATGCTTTAAGCTAGGATCAATGCTCAGGTAGACTAACCTTTTTAATTCTCATAACAATGCCTTGGGGTAGTAAATACGCTGATTCTGTGTTTTCAGAAGCTAAGGGTCAGACTTGATTAAGTAACTGGAAATGGAGTTTTAGAAAGGTTAGGTGACTGGGAAGTGGGGTTGGGGAGAAAGGAGAGGGCAGGGTTCCTATGGGGTGAGTTGAGGATTTAAGGAAAGAAGAAGTCCAGAAAAAGCACTGTGGGAAAATATGTTGGGGAGAAAAATGAGAAAGAAACAAGAGAGACTTTCCAAACCCACAACTGACTATAACATTTTTCACGTGGTCAAGGCATAATTAACTCTGTTATTTTATCAGCACAACAGTTCTGTGGGATGTTGGCAAAGAATTTGTCACATTCAGAAGAAATACAGGGGCACCTGGGTGGCTCAATCAGTTAAGCATCTGCCTTCGCCTCAGCTCCTGGGATCTCAGGGTCCTGGGATCGAGGCCCGCATCCAGCTCCCTGCTCAGTGGGAAGCCTGCTTCTCCCTCTCCCACTCCTCCCACTTGTGTTCCCTCTCTCACTGTGTCTCTCTCTGTCAAATAAATAAATAAAATCTTAAAAAAACAAAATATAGATTTGGAGGTAGAAAATCACATCCTGGATATGAACATCAGTCTTCCTCCTCCATCAGATGGGAGCACCGCCAGCACCTAGGTGGTGGGCTTACTTTAAAGAGGAAGTGACATCATGTAAGTGAAAATCACTTTGCATAAAATGCCAAGTGTCATTTAGTGACAGGTGAATAAGGTCATGGAGCGGGACAGAGATGGCAACAGGACAAAGGGCCAACCCAATGAACTGCATCTAGTGTAAAATCACTACATGGCCCCAGCAAGTAATAATAGCAATATAGATCTATGTAATGCCTAAAGCTTGATCTGTGATACACGGTTTTTTTTTTTTTTTTTTGAGACAGACGGTTTATTTTTTCCTTTCAACGCCTTATTCTGGAAGTTTTGTCGCCAACCCAACATACAATAACCTAATGCACTTTTTATTTTCGTAACAAAAATGTAAGGAATTTCTTTTAAAAACTTTTTTTTATTTTTTCAGTGATCCAGGATTCATTGTTCATGCACCACACCCAGTGCTCCATGCAATACATGCCCTCCTTAATACCTACCACAAGGCTCACCCATCCCCGCTTCCTCCTCCCCTCCATAACCCTCAGCAACAGAGGAATGGATAAAGAAGATGTGGTCCATATATACAATGGAATATTACTCAGCCATCAGAAAGGATGAATACCCAACTTTTGTATCAACATGGACAGGTCTGGAGGAGATTATGCTGACTGAAATAAGAAAATCAGAGAAAGTCAATTATCATATGGTTTCCCTTACTTGTGGAACATAAGGAATAAAATGGAGGACTCTAGGGGAAGGAAAGGAAAAGTGAGTTGGGGATACATGGTTTTTTAGAACACAATTTTCTTCACACCAATAACCAATACCATGGTTTAAATCTTTTTTTTTCTTTATTCAGTGTAGCCACTTACAGTTCTTTTTTTTTTTTTAAGATTTTGTTTATTTATTTGAGAGAGAGTGAAAGAGAGCATGAGAGAGGAGAGGGTCAGAGGGAGAAGCAGACTCCCGTGGAGCTGGGAGCCCGATGTGGGACTCGATCCCAGGACTTCAGGATCAGGACCTGAGCCGAAGGCAGTCACTTAACCAACTGAGCCACCCAGGTGCCCCGCCACTTACAGTTCTTAGCTATAATAGATGTCAGGGAGGTTACAACTGCCCAACGCTGTGTCTAATTCCAGCTGCTCTCTTCTGAGGCAGGTGTGTGTAGTTATGGAAACAGGCACAAGGGTCCCTGGCCCCCGGCCCCACAGCCAGCGAGTGGAGGACTGGGAGTAAACCTAGGTCTGGTTGGCCTCTCAGAAACCCCCCAACTGCCCCTGAATAGCCTGCTTGTCCAGACAGCCACGATGTCCCTATGCCCTAAGCAGGTATCAGAGCCCAGAGGGGCCCCCCGCACTGGGGCTGGTGGAGGGAGCTGGAAACTCCATCCCGGAAAGCCGATCTGCCCTGGTGGAGAGGATGAAGCCTCCCCACATGCCTCTGGGGCTCAACTCAAACGACTTTCTCTGCCCCCGTGAATAGCAACTCATGCTGCTCTGAGTCAGGCCTCTTGTTTCTTTCTCATTTTTCTCCCCAACATATTTTCCCACAGTGCTTTTTCTGGACTTCTTCTTTCCTTAAATCCTCAACTCACCCCATAGGAACCCTGCCCTCTCCTTTCTCCCCAACCCCACTTCCCAGTTTTTCCCTCAGCCTGTGACCTATTCCTGAGTTAACGGGAGACGCCCCAGCCTCCTCGGGCCTGCAATGGGGCCCCCTGGTCCTCGGACAACCCAACAGCTTACGGTCTAGGACTGGGCTCCAGAGTCTGACTCCGCGTCTAGATCCAGGCTCTGCTCTTAAGGTCTGGGTGACCCTGAACCAGCAGCTCAACTTTTTACGTAAGCCTCAAAGGACTGGTCTCATAGAACCACTGTGAGGATTAAAGGAAGTGATGCCTGTCAAGGGCACATTACGTGACACGTACTCACAATGTATGTACTTCTAGGCACTTGGCATACGATCATTGGTGCACTCTTTTCCCATCCCTCCTCCAATCTCTGGGCATTCATCTCTTTTCTCCTAAAGCCAAATCCTCCATTTCCAACCTTCCCCAGGAACCCAGGCCCTGAACTGTTCCTCTTCTCCACAGCGTCACCTACTTTCTCGTCTGCCCTCTCCCTCCTCCTCCTCCTCTTGGACCTTTATGTTCATTACAGACCCCAGCCCTGGCACCCTAGACTGGAAACCCAGCACTCCTCATAGTCCCCCGAGGCCCATGATTCTTCCCACAGTGTCTCCCTGCCTTTGCTTCTCCTGCCATATCTCACCGTCCTCCATGTTGTCAACCCTTGGTCGGCACACCTCCGCCTCTCCAAACTTGCCTTCTTCCTCCTTATGTTCTCCAACCTCGCAGAACCCTTTCCTCTTCTGCAGGGCAGGGAATGCTGATCCTTCATGCATGACTTAGCCAAATGCCTCTCATCATTTCTATTAGTTATCAATGCTCCAAGTCTACCCAGTTTTCAAACCATATTATTATACATTTAATCTCTCTCTCTCACCTCAAATGACTCAGATGCATCTCCCATATGTCCATGTGTCCCCTTATAATGCCTAATTGAGTGCCACATACAGTAAAGGTCCTGAGAAAATGTGCATTGATTGATTGATAAGAAATCAGTCTGCAAGCTTTAGGAGAAAGGAGTTGCCTGAGTGAAGAATTACATTAGGTAACATTTCCCCATCCTTACTGTATGCTAGGTGATGAGGTTAGTTACGAGAAAACAACAGATCAAAGAATGGGATCCACCACTGAGCTACACGTCTTACTTGTACTGTTCACTTAATCTTCATAACTGTATTCAGTAAGTACTATCATTATGCCCATTTTACAGAAGAGGATAAGTGACTTGCCCACTCTCACTCCCAAAGTGAATGTTAGAGCTGGCCACATATCTGCTTGCCAATGAATTCAACTCAATGTTGAGTTTGAAAAATAAGCCGAGTTTATTTTTATTTTCAAAACATACTCAAGACCTAAAGAGTCCTCAAAGTGACTGTAGATCCTTCTAAGAGTCAGGTGAGTGTATTGTCCAAGGCTTTCTCAATGCCAGTGCCTTTGTCCCACTGCCTGTAAGTCAGGGTATGACCTCAATTCAATATAAGCAATAGCAAATAGCACCTGCAAGTATATTTAGAAGCAATTGAGAAATTCTTCCTGACATCCTACAATTCTGTATACATTCTTCGTAAAGATCAAAGTTACTATTTTGAAGGTTGAAATTGCATTTACCTTGAAAAATAATTTAAAAAACACACCAAAGCCTTCATGACTATCAAACTAAACTACTCTGAAGAATGCTACATGTTTCCAGGTGTTGAATGAATTATGCTACTCAGAACTAGAAGGAATCAAGTCGACAGCGCCTTTTTTTAAAAGTCCTTTGCTTGTGTCTATGAGCTGTAGAATGATAAATAAAATACTATGTCTTTCTTTTCAAATTTATAATCTAGTAGTTGAATTATTGGAATGAACATTAGTAACAGAAATGAATGCAGTCCCATTTATTAAAATAATTAACCCTGTGGAGGGAAATATTTGAGGTCCAGTTATGTAGCTAAACCATGCAAATGAACAGAATTTGAACCTTGAGTAAACATTTTAATTTATTCACTTATTCAACAATTACTTCTTGAATGTCTACTATATGACAGTCCTTCTTTCAGGCTCTGGAGATAAAGGCGACCCCCCTTCCCTCTTGGCTCTTATATGACCCAAGATGATATGACATAATGTAGGTAGTGGTAAAACTATGAAGAGAATGTATCAGAGCATGAAGTCAGAAAGTAGCAATGAAGGAAGTGGGGGCTTGAGCCCTAGAGGTCCAGGATGACCTCTCCGGAAGGTGACATGTGAAGAAGACTGAGTGAGGGGAGGGAGTGAGCTATGTGAGGTTCTGGGCTAAGAACATCCCAGGCAAAGGGGAGGGCCAAGTGCAAAGACCTGTAACAGATGGAGCTTGGCATCTGTGAGGAAAGTCCGGTGTGGCGGGGGGAATGCAGAAAGGGATGGTGATTAGGTTGGAGAAACAGAAGGGACAGCTCTTTGAGCTCTGAAGGGTCTGTATTTTCTTCTGTGTGTTTTGGGAAGCCACTGCATGGTTCTCAGCAGAGAAATGACATATACGGGCTATGCTTGTAAAAGACTACTCTGTAACTGATTGTTTCACGGAACAGTCCCTGAGACACCAGGTTTCTAAAACACCTGGGGTTTTGTGACTTTTCGTGGTTCGTCTGAGATGATTTGACAAAGGAGGGAACATGGATCCCAGTTTAGAGAGGACAGTTTGGCTCGCAGCAAGGAGGAAGCCGTTCTCGGGAATGGTAAATATGTATGTGGTGATGAGGCAGAACTCAGCAAGTTATGTAAATTAGCATTTCCCAAAGTAGTTTGCATTCACACCATTTCAAGGTGTGGGAATAAACTTTATAAAATAAAGAGTTGAGTCAGCCCGGGAAATACTCTGCTCAGTAAAGGTAACCTGGCCTCTTTCCTGGAGGCTCCCTCAGAAACCTCAGCGTGCTCATTTACAACCTGGACTCTTCCAGACCAGGCTGGAGTTGGCAGGGTTCCCCAACTTATTTGACCACAGGATCCTTCAACTCATACAATGCTGGAAAACCCCAATGTGACGACGTCAGCTTAAAACCAGCTAAGACCTATTTGGAGATGAAAACAGGGGTGTAATAAGTAATAGACCTTGAAGCTATGGATCGGGCATTTGGGGTTGATACAAGGCCAATGTCAACTTAGCAGAGTTTGATGAAGTTCGTAACAAATAAAAACATGAAAAGGTCACTTTCACTGTCCCGTTGAGAACTGTAGGATAGAACAGAGCTCTTGGAGCCTCGCAGGGAGTTTGCAAGATGACCCACTGGCAAGTGGGAAGAAAACGTGATGACGTCTGGTTATGTTTATCTTGCTTCAAAAAAACCATAAAGAAACTCATATTCTAATATTTAATACATGGATTGAAAGCTGCACATGTCATATGATTTATGAATATGTACATTAGGCTTAGATGTTCAAAATGTTATGCATAGGGATCATGGAAAGCTTGGAGTGAGATGACCTGGGGAAGGAAGTGCCTGTACTTGCACTGAGCTGTGGTTGTGGAAGTGAAGGCGAAAAAGCAAAATCAAGAACTTGATGGGAGCGGGATTTGTGGGGAGAGGGTATGGGGAGCAGGAAGTGGCAGAACTATGACAAAATGGGCATGGAGGGGACTGAATGATGGCTCCAAGGCTTGGAGTTCTGGAGTTGATTGAAGTTTGTGTTGGGGAAATTGAGAAGGAATAGAACAAGGGGACCAAGCAACCATTACGCATCCATAGAGCATCAGTTAGAGTACTAAGCCCACTGCCTGGGACATAGTAAGTGTTCAGTAAATGTTGGCAAGATGAATGAATGAGTGAGGGATTGAATCAGTGAAGGAGGATATGCAGAGGGCTTGGCAAGAGAATATAGAATAGGAAAATTGGGGCAAAATGAAAATTCTCTTCCAGATCAAGATTCTGCAAATGTTATTTCCTAAAAATTAAATTTAAAAAAACCATTGTAACACCTTTGATACTTGTTAATTTGTTTTTAACATGAGATCAATACTGTTTTCAAAAAAGTAATTTCTTGGATATATTTATACTTTTTATGATAGACTTTAAAAACTTTATGTCATATACGTTCATTACAGAAAAATCAGAAAAAACAGGTAAGCAAAAGAAAAGGGAAAAAATAAAGCATATTATACCACTACCCAGAGATAACCCAGGTGTATTTTTACAAAAATAAGCTTTTACTCTATATCCTACTTTGTAATTTTCACTCAACGATATGTTCTAAGGATTTATTTATTTATTTCAGAGAAACAGAAAGAAAGTGGGGGGAAGGGCAGAGGGAGAGGGAGAGAAATTCAAGCAGATTCTGTGCTGAGCACGGAGCCCACACAGAGCTTGATCTCATAACCCTGAGATCATGACCTGAGTCATAACCATGCGTTGGTCCCTTAATGCGCTGCGCCACCCAGACACCTAAGATGTGCTCTAAGTATCTGTGCGTGTCAATAAATATGCTTCCATGAAGTCATTATTAACATCTGCATAACATTCCATTATTAACATCTGCATAACATTCCATTATATGGATATATTACAATACACTCAGCCAATCCTCTGTGACCTCACTGGTAGGCTGGTTTTTTGCTTCTTTGCTTTCATTCTAAAGATGCTGAAATAAATATACAGCAACTGCATCTTTGTCCATGTATTTAATTAGCTCCCCAGGTTTCATACATGGGGGTTGAATTACTGAGTTATTTTAAATGTCTTTGATAGGCATTTTTGAGTTGCCCTCCAGTAATTGTGAATGAGATTTCATAACTTCTGTGAACTCTTTACTTTAAACTCCACGTTCCCAATACTCACACCTTACCTGTTTTTTGCAGCGGCCCCATGGGCAGGACTCGTCCCTATTTCACAGGTGAAAAAAAGAATCCCAAAGCCGGTCTAAGCCATTCTCAAGGTTACGCAGGGCTCACATGGAGCTCCCATGAAGGCACTCTGCACGTCACTGGATAAGATGCCAACATGTCAATGAAAAATATTAGCACCCTCAGCCGTAATTTTCTCCACAGCAGCAAAATACACTAGCTCAAGTTTCTAATGAGGGTGTTTCAAAATTAAACAATGCTTTGACATTGAATTCTCTTTCCTTGTGGAAAAGGCTTCCTGATGTCTTGCCAAATAACTAACTTTGCTCTTGAGTGAGTCCCTTTGTTAAACATGGTCGCTTATAACTGGCGCCTGGCTGCTAGCAATGTTTATGGTATGTGGATGTTCTTGTTCGCCTTTAAGCAGTAAAAGGATCAGAGAAACACAGAGCTCAAAAGAGCCTGGCAGATCATTTCGGCGGCACTCTAACTAGGAGAGAGAAGAATAGCCTGTCTGTGTCTAATTGGGCAAGTGACTTGCCCAAGGTCATACAGTCAGTGAGTAGCACAGATGGGATCAGAGAAGGAAGTCTCCTGACCGCCAGCCAGAGCTCAGTTCTCGTCGCAGCATTGTATGATTGGATTTTACCTTAAAATCATGAAGTCTATCTACATAATTTTGCATCTGGAGAAACTGAGGCCCAGAAAAAGGAAGTAAGTTTACTCAGTGATGCACAGGTAATTAATAGAAGAGCTTGGGTGAAGCCCCAGGTGCCCTGACTCCCAGTTGTGAGGCTGGTCCCAGATTCTACTCTACGCCATTAGAATCCATGCCCAAAGCCAGGACCGGGGTGGGCTGAGTGAGGCATTCACCTCAAATGCAAATTTTAAGGAGGCACTAAGATAAATAATACTTTTTTGCAAAATTTTTTAAATGAAAATTAATACAAAAATATCTGTAGTGAACAAAATATCCAAACTTTAAATAAAGGTGGGATTTTGACCCTACATTACATGATTCACTTCATTCGCCTCACCCCAACCTTGGCCTAGTTGGAGCCTGTCTTTTACTTGAAAACTTGGTACTTTGCTCATCATGGGTACGTTTCCATGAATTTTTGTGCCTGAGAAAATTGCCTCACTCACCTTACCCTAGTCCTAGTGCTCTAGAAAGACCTCCAGAGTCTGAGCCTGAGGAGGTCCTATAAGTAAGCTTCCAGAGATGGGACAGATTGTTCAGGAGGAGCTAAATGCCTATGACTAATAGGACTAATCACCTGCACAGAAGAGCCCTCCAGCTGGGTCCTGGGGCCATGGCAACATAAGAAATTGTTTAGGGACCTAAAGCTGTTAATAACTCCAGTTCTCATGAGACTAACTTGAGGTGTTCAAAGATTAATCATTTAGTAGTTTCTATAAAGTTTGGTACTTAGCTTCATAAAATTGGATGTTTAAGTACTGGGTGTGAGGAACTGGTTTGTCAACTAATATGAAAGAAATCTGGGCATTTTAATTGACCACAAGCTTAACATGACCCCCTGATGGGAGGTGACTGTCAGAAACACAGATGGAATCTTGGGCTGAATTCATGGGCTCACGGTTTCTGGGATCTAATTCCATAGGAAGTCAGAGCCAAGAGAACATGTTTGGGGAACATGTGGGGAAGCCTCAAGTTTGCTATTTGAGGCTGGAAGAAGGGGCATTGTTATGCTTTGAATGGTGCCCCCCAACCACCCCCCCCAATAAATAAATAAATAAGTTAAAGTCCTAACGTGCAGTGGATGTGACCTTATTTGGAAACAGGGTCTTTGCCGATGATCGAGCTGAGGTGAAGTTATTATGGTGGGTCCTAATCCAATATGACTGATGTCCTTATCATAAGAGGAACTTTGGACAGAGGGACAGACACAAACACACAGGAAAAAAAGCCACATGAAGGTGAAGGCGGAGATCGGGGTGAAGTATGTGCCAGCCAAGGAACAATCAAATGTTAGCAGAAAACGACCGGGAGCCAGGAGAGAGGTACGGAACAGAGTCTCCCTCAGAGTCCTCAGGAGGCGCGAACCCTGCCAATGCTTTGACTTTGGATCTCTAGACTCCAGATCTGTGAAACAATGCATTTGTGTTATTTTAAGCCACTCAAGTGATGGCGGCCCCAGGAAATGAACACAGCGCTCCTCGGAGCATTTGACCCAGGAACACCTGCAGCAGGGAAAACCCATCCACTCAGATTCCAACAGACAAAGCCAATCCCATGCTGATCACAGGGCCTGTCAGGCAATGGGAGACAGGGAATGCCTATTCATTAAGAAGGAAGTGACTTTCAAAGTGATCCACTATTGCTAGAGGTAAAAAGAAGGGATTGAGGCACCAGGCTGCCTTCCTTCAACTTCTCACTCATACTAAGCATGAATCGTTTAAAACCTTGTTCTATTTTCAGGGGATGAATCATAGGATATCAGACAAACAGCATCATAGGGATTATCAAAGTCAACCCTCTACTCTAAACATGAGGAAAATAGGATTCAGTGGGGACCAGTTCTTTCCATAGGCATGTCTCCCTCCCGTACAAGGGAACTGTTCCCCCCCATCAAACATTAACATATCCCCTAGTATTCTGCTGGTATTTACAGTTTAAATTTAAATGAGAAATTATTGGGGCACCTCGGTGATTCAGTCCGGGAAGTGTCTGACTCTTGATTTCAGCTCAGGTTATGATATCAGGGTCATGAGATGGAGCCGCACTTAAGATCCTCTCTCTCTCTCTCTCCCTCAGCCCCTCCTCCTTCTCCGAAAAAGAAAAATAAAACAAAATGTTAAAAAATGAGAAATGTTTTAAGCTGATCAACATTGCTGGTGTGTTAGCTGATTTGGTTAACAGATCTTTACTGAAAGATCTCAGATGATCCTGAATCATTGAGATTTTATTTGACCCATGTTTACACATTAAAAGCTTCGAGAAGAAATGGATTTTCAGTCTATGGATTCCACCTCTCACACAGCTCTGACACCTGCTCCTTCTCTCTCTGTCCAGCACCGCTACTCGGGGCCAGGACCTCATAATCTTTTACCTCTGTCTCCATTCTCTCTCCCTTCCGATTCATTTCCTACCCTGTACCCAGGACAATATTTGTAAGTTGAAAATTCACTCTTCTCCTGAAAACAGACCAATGGTGGTTGCTACACAACCCTACGTGTTCGTCAAAACCCACAGAACTACACACCTACCCAGAGTAAATGTCACTTTACGTAAACTACACTTCCGTAAGCCCAACTTAAAAATTCTCCAATAGTCACGGCTCTCCTGGTAAACACCTCATCTTTCACGGGGCCGTAGTATTATGTCGTGGTTAGATGTTTCTTCTCAGCCCAGATTCAAAGCCCACAGCCATCACATTACTTATTAACTGGATAACCTTGACCAAGTCACCTTCGTCCTTTGTACTCGTTCTCCGTATTTGTCAAAATGAAATAATAATAGTACTCACTTCTTAAGCTTGCCATGAAAATTAAATGAGTTCACTCCTGTAAAGCGCTTAGACTCTAATGAAGCACTTTCTATCAATCAGATCCTGTTATATAAGTGCTCATTAAACGTACAGTGTTACTAAGCAGCCGTGTAATACCCTTCGTGATGAGCCTGTGTGTTGGTTTGCTGGCGTTGCCATAACAGAGTATCGCGAACTGGGCAGCCGAAGCAACAGAATTTTGTTGTCTCCCAGTTCTAGAGACTAGAAGTCTGACATCAAAGCGTTGGCAGGGTTGGTTCTTTTTGGGGACTGTGAGAGAGAGTCTGGTAGCTTGCTGGCCAAATTTTGGCATTCCTCGGCTTAGAGATGGACCACTTCACTCTCTGCCTTTGTCTTCATGTGGCCTTTTCCCTGTGCGGCGTCTGCCTCCACATTTCTCCCTTTTAATAAGGACGCCAATGGGAGTGTAGGGGCCCGTCTTGCTCCAGTGTGACCTCATCTAACTTAACTAATCACATCTGTAACAATCCTATTTCCAAATAGGGTCACATTTGGAGATGCCAGCAGTTACAACTTAAACATAAATTTTCGACATAACTCGACCTCGAACAGGCCCTGACTTGTTTGCCTATCATCTGTGTCCATAATATCTCTCCCAGGAACCTCCCACACCTGTCGGTTTGTTTGACAAACTCCTACCGAGCCCTCAGGTTTCAGTTAGATATTCCTCGTTTGGGAAGACCCTCCCGAACATTTTTCCAACCGGCCCGTTCAGTTTAGGGACTTTTCTCATCTTCTCCCAGTGCCCTTGGGCTTCCCTGCCCGCAGCCTTTACCACTTTGCATTTTACCTGCCTGCTTACTGACTTCAAATCCCTCACGGACAAGGATGGCTAACCAGAATGGACCCTAAGTAAATAGCTGGTGTGTGAATGAATGCTAGGGTCTCTCCCCATATTCCGGGCGTCACCTATCTTGTGTTTCTATGGATGGATCGAAGAAGAAGGCTGCAGAAATTAGCAAGCAAATGTTTACAAGCAACATAGCAGTTAGAGTTTAGTTTGAAGATCAGACACCATGCTCGGTATTTCAAATAATAGGCATTTAGTACAGGGAATTGATTGCAGTTGTCAGAGGTTGTAAAAACCAAAAGAGAATGCTGATAAAAATCCATATATGAGTAATTGAGGGAAACCGTTACCACCCCTAGGACGGAGGAAATAGAAGGGAAAAGGAAAGGTTACCAGAAAGCAAGAATGAGAGGAGAGTGGCCTGCGTGGCCAGGGCTGAGATCTCAGACGGCGGCTGTGGCTCGGCCCTCTGCCCTGGAGAACACGCACAGCCGATACAGGGTGTGCTCAGAGTTCCGCAGGTAGAGCCAGGATGGCCCTCTGCTGTCAGAGGGAAACATCAAGACACCCAGCAAGGAATTCCGGGCAACGCAGCCTGCAGACTCCTGGCCCCAGCGTCACCGAGCAGAGAAGGCAAGAGGCTCATAACCAGCAAAGCAAAGAACCCGATGCAAAAGTGTATCAAGTTCACAGAGTTAGGAAAGATTCCTGCCGTCGGTTTCCAATCCCGGCTCTGCCCCAGGGTGACCTCCTCCTTGGGCCGGCAGCTTCCCTCCTCTGAGCTTCTGGTTCCCTCTCTGCGGCAGGGGGAACGGACTAGAAGGCCTCCCAGGGCCTTGCCAAGTGTGAGCAAGGATTTGAACAGAAGCACTGGGTTGCTGCTGGGGATTTCTGAATGATGCTGTCACTCAGAGGATCCTATCCCAGGCTTTGGCTGTCAGATAAATACGACACTTCCTTTTTCCCATTCTCCAGCTACTGTTTACATGCTCCAAAGGAGGCAGAGGAAGGAAGCCAGGATGGCCTTTCCCCAACATGGTGACCCTCTCAGACAAATGTTTAATGTGGTGATTCCAAAACAGCCACGAAGGGGGATGTTTCACGTTCAGTTAATGAACAGAAACGTGAGATGGAGAATGTCAGGGGAAGCAGGGGAAGCAAGTCCGGAGGAGACCATTGAAAAGAGCCTATGTGGTGTGTGCACACAGGGCCTGAGTCTACTGTGTGCCCGATTTACACCAACAGTCTTTCCTCCAGCCCTCTTGTGCTGGCCTTCCTCTCTGCCACCCGAGGTCTAACCCATGGTCCGGTTGGAGTTCCATCATGCCGCAGGAAGATCCTGTTCAAGTCTCAGCTCAGCTGCGTGTCAGCTCGGAGGCCTAAAGCAAGCCATTTATTTTGGCCTCCTCGGAGCCTTAATTCCCTTTCCTGAAGGTCGGCCCACCTCTCAAGATCATAGGGCTCAAATGAGCTAATGTGTGCGCAGATACTTTCTCAAGATGGTGCTATTTACAAGAGTGTATTTTATTAAAATACATTAAGCATTGAAATGTGTTTATTAAATGTTTTAAATATGCTTAAGATATTTGCACCTACATGTATGCCTTTATGCTTCAATATATCAACTGTTACCTTTTGAGGGTAACAATCACCCTCAAAAAAAAAAGCAAAACTGCAAGAAAGAGAAGTAAACGGTAATTTAAATTTAGTTTAATTTATAAACTGATGCAGTAAAAAGCAACCTACGTAAGTAACAGAGCCGGTAGTATGAGTATCTATAGAGTGAAAGCCAAGTACTCTGGATTTTATAGACATAGCTAAAATCTGCAGGGGCATCCTGTATTTCAGTCTAGCTTTGCAAAAGGAAAGGATATTTAGTGTAGAAAATTTGGGAAAGTATGGTGGGGAAAATAAAACCTGACTATAATCTCACTCCTCCCACACACAAAATTAAAATTGCTCTGTGAATTACACTTGCTACTGAACTGTGTGGGATGGACTGGTGAAAATGTTCCTTACTCCTTTCCTTCTTTTCTACTTCTTAATAGATTCAGAAACTGAGACTTCTTCTATGCCAGATAGGGGTGGCAATGCAAGGGCTGAGGGAAACCAGGAAGGTAGTATAAAGGAGAAACAGCTGGGACTGGCCACTGCAATGCAATAATGAATAGCCGCTGAGCACTGGAGGGAAAGATGGGGTCATTAGGGAGTGGTGGGGATTGTGGCAAACTCAAGACCGTGCGGCCCATGGGCTCCTTCACTTCCACCCATTCTTCCATGTTTCCAGTGTGGTGGTATCACTGATATTATTATTCCTTTAGTACTGTTATAATTTTACTCTTTATATTTGATATATTGATCTGTCGGGAATTTATTTTTGTGTCTGATGTAATACAGGAGTTTTACTTAATTTTTCCCCCANCGATATATCGATCTGTCAGGAATTTATTTTTGTGTCTGATGTAATACAGGAGTTTTACTTAATTTCTCCCCCAAATGTTAGCCATTTATTCCAACACCATTTGTTCAATAGTCTATCTTTCCTCCCCTTACTTGAAAACCAAAATTGATTTTTGTACATTGAGGTTATATCTGTTTACTTTCTTTCTTTCCTTTTCTTTTTTTTCTCTTTCTTTCTTTCTTTCTTTCTCTTTTCTTTCTTTCTTTCTTTCTTTCTTTCTTTCTTTCTTTCTTTCTTTCTTTCTTTCTTTCTTTCTTCTTTTGTTGTTGAAGTATAGTTGACATACAAGGATTATTGATATTTTCAAGAAAAGTTGAGCATCTGGAATTTTATGTGAAAGTCCCCAACTTTCAAACATTAGTGCCTAATTAATTTTTTAACTCTCTCCACCAAGCCGAAGACATCTATAGGCTGAATGTGGCCACCAATTTGCAACCCTGCTAAAGACAAGGAGGGTAGGTAGGGTTCACTGAAAGTCTAGGCAGGGATGTAAGGAGAGCAGATTTATAGTTCAGAAAAATTCTGAGGCAGCTGGTGTGAGGGAGGGATAACATTCCCGATGAGGGTGTTTGGTTCCTTACCAGGGGGCAGGGGAGAGGGCAGCTGGAAGGAGAGGCAAGGGTGTGGCATTGGCAGAATCAATGCAGGGAAGGGTGTACCCAAGAGGGGTGCCACGGTTGCAGTGTTGCCTAGAGCCCTGGGTACCCACTGTTCAAGTCTGAGGAAGGAAGTGCCTTGTTTGAAAACAGACAACCGTGGAGGAGGAGCTGCTTAAAACTAGAGACACCGCCTCCCAAAATAGCAGAAAGACTAAACAAGCCTAGGGTTACAGGGCTTGAGGGCAGAGCCCTAAAGGTGGCTAGAGAGCAGGACCTGTGGGTGAGTTGCCTGGACCGGAAGCCAAGGAAAAGGGAGAAGAATGAAACCTAAATGAAGTCCTACATCACAAAGGGAATAGAGACGCTTAATATGAAGAAGAGGCACGGAGGGAGAGGAAGCGGGCTGGCTTGCTTGCCGGAAGTACTAACCGAGCCTCCACCTGTGGCCGGGTTCCAGCCCGGGTTGGTTTCGGGGATAGAGTAATAAGCAAAGGCAAATGAAATCAGAGTCGTCCCTGCCCTGAGGGAGTCTTCCGGGAAAGATGGTGATTGAATCATCTCACAAATACACACAAAGGTGCAAAACGGAGATAAGTGTTAGAAGGACAAGGGCACCATGTTCTGAGGGCATCTCCCCAGAGGGTGGGGACCCGCACTTCCAGAGGAAATGATGATTCAGCTGAGAGCTGAGAGCTGAGCAACACCAAAGATGTAAACAGGGGGAAGGAAAGGCTTTTAGGCATCGGGAACAGCACATGCGAATACCTGACTCATAGGAGGGTCTGAGAAGGTGCCCACAGCAGGGCGTGGGGGCTCTCTTCAAAGGCCTGAGGAACTGTCACGTGAAGGCAGAACGGAGCTCGTTCTGCGGTCTGCAGGTGCATCACTGAGGGGTGCTGCAACGTACTTTTTTAGTAGAGACCGATTGAGGCGTTTGGAATTTGTTGTGTGCATTGAGTTCGGTGACATAAAAAGCTATCATTGATTCAAGTTTCACATGTCCCCACCTCCTATTCTAAATAATTGCCTCATGAATCCACTAAACAGCCTCAGAAGGCACGTGGTCCCCTTCCCACTGCGGTGTAACGAACACCCCCTGAACTTCATGGCTTGAACAGCAGCAATTTATTCTTATCTCTTTTGCCCCTGTGGCAGGGGCTCAGCTGAGGCGGGGGGCTTTGCTTGGAGCTTCTCAAGTGTTTCCAGTCACACGTCCCTTCTGCTGTGGTCACTGGTCACAGTCGTCACAAGTCAGACCAGATTCAAGATTCAAGCGGGTGAAAGATGAACCCCACCTTTTGATGGGGCAATGGCACATGCATGCAGGTGGGAAGGAACGGATGACGGCCGTGGTGGAGATAAGCCCTCCTAGTCATTGCAATTATTTTCCCCATTTTACAGATGGAGCGATCCAGGCAAAGCAAGAAACTCGCCCAATATCACAAAACCACCAGCAAGGGGCAGAAGTAGGGTTGCAGACTCCGGTCAGTCTGACTCCAGAACATTCTGTACTTCATGAACCACCGTGCTCTCCCTTCAGTGTGGCAAGACAGAGCCATGGAGAAAGTCCTGGGTTCAGCTCCTGGCACTGCTTCAGATTTGCTGTGTGACATCAGGTGAGTTCCTTCCCGCCCGTGGGCCTTGGGATCCTCTGTGCAGAAGAGTTGGACGGCAGCCCTAGGAAGCTGGGGTTCTGAGGGTCTGGGAGTCCTCGTCTGAACTGGTAGGTCACCGTCTGGCCCCTCCCCTCACTTCATGCATCGGGTGTCAGCTTGGGGCCTCCGTTCTCCCTCCTTCCCTTTTCCTCTTAGCAACCCTCTGCTTTCCTCCCCTGGCATCTGTGTTTGCCCCGCTCTCCTCCACTTTCCTGTAAACATAACCAGTAAGCAATGCCATGGGTCTCTCCCCTCCACAGCCTCCCTTGTGCAGCTGGTTTCACTCTCCTCTTGGAACTTGACAGAGGCAGAAGCCAACATCTTTTCTATGCCAGGTGGGGCAACTTAGGCTCTGCTGTACTTTGCAAACGATTGCTATGTCCATAGCAAGAGCGTGTCAGATGAGAGCTTGGGTAAGTGAATCCACGCTCTTGTTTTGTGCAAATGGCCAAGCTGTTCACTCGGCAGCAAATCCACTGAGGTCAGGAACTGACCCTGACTCATTCATCAGGGCATCATCAGTGCTGTAGCAATGGCCTGGTCCATAGTAGGTAATCAAAACATGTTTGTTGGTTGCACTGGCTAATTTTTTTTTTTAAACCCTGCCATTCAATTCTTTGTTTCCATCTGAGGATCCAGTTAATCCTCAAAAATACTTAGGTTCCATTTTCCTCTTTTGTCTATTCTAATTCCTGTTCATGCTTTTCTCCCTATTGGTTTTTGTGAATCTAAGATTTTCCTCCCCAGGAACACTCTCTTTCAACTTAAGCCTTTGAAATTTCAGCTTGCTCCAGGTCTTTTCCTCTTCTTCGCACTTTTAGCTAAAACATAAGAATGAAAAGTTGTAAGGGAACTGAGAGTCAGAACCCCTGGCTTCTGACTAGTGCCTCTTCCTACCTCTACCATAGTTCTCAGTTTCCCTATTTGGACTGTGGAATGGTTGGAATATCAGTAGGGATCCTTTTAGCAATGGAAGATCTGCACAAACCTAATTTACGCAGAAGCAGGGGATGGAAAGAAGGTGGTTAGGAGAGGGGCAGCCGTAGTTGGCAGGGGACCCAGGGACTCTCGCCAGCTCCCTGGCCGTCTGCAGCTGCATCGAGGCCCCTTTGCTGAAGTGAGGGGCTCCACCAAGCTGGGCAAACGAGAGGGACACCCCATTTCTGAGGCAGAATGATTCCTAGCCCTGCTATTCCACTGGACTGTCAAAAAGGGTCAAATCAGCAAACAGAGGCAGAGATCCACACACATGCACTCTCCAAACAGAACACGGGTCCCAGAAACTTCGGCAAGCTCAGGCTTTTCTCAGAGAGCTTCCTCATTTGTTCAAGTTTTTGCCATTTTAATTTTCATTTCCTGGTTTCTTCTCACATTCTTCCTCTTCCCCCGCCCAAGAAGTTACTACAGATTCTAACAATTTCTATTTTTATGTTGTGGCTGTTATCTGCTGCACATCCCCTCCCGGCCCCCACCCCTGTTCTCCACAGAGGAGATGACTTATCATTCCGTTCACCCACTTTTGGTTAAATTGGATCTCAGTTTCTTCACCAAAAAAGTGTAGCCAAAAGAAAGGACTCTTGTGCCCATGACAGTATACTCTAGAATTCTGAGAGCATGACTTTATTATTATTATTATTATTATTATTAATTTACACTTTTTAATAGTACTGGTTGTGGGCTGGAGGGATTGGTAAAATAGACCAAGGGGATTAAAAGTACACTTTCCATGATGAGCACTGAGAAATGCATACAACTGTTGAATCACTATATTGTATACATGAAACTAATGTAACCCTGTATGTTCATTATACTTATAAAGAATTGTACTCCGGGTGAAAAATCTCACAGAACAGATGAGTAAAAGATGAAAGTAAAAGACTTCTGCCCTGCCCTCCCCATCAGCTCCATCTCCTCAACACCAGTCCCCTATATTAAACATCGCTGTTTCTGAGTGTCTTTCCGCAGTATGTTTGTGAAAATAGAAGCATGTCATTTATGCAAAAAGGTGATATACATACTATTTTGTGTATGGTATACACAAATTTTTGTATCTTAGAGGTATCTTTATCACACGGATCGATCTCATTCTTTTGAACTCCAGGATAAACTCCACTGCATAGTTGCACCCATTTTTTTACTCTATTTACACATTTCCCTATTGATACGTATTTGTGCTGTTAAGTAGATGCCACATAGCATGGTTTGTTTATCAAACGAGAACATGTTACACTGTTGTACAAAGAGCCCTTTTACTTGATAATATATTTTGGATCTTGCTTCATATCAGCTGGTACAGAGCTTCCTCTTTTTTTAAAAAAAAAATAATGGATTCTAATTTTTAGAGCAGTTTGAGGTTCCCAGCAAAGTTGAGAGGAAGGTGTAGAAGTTTCCCATACACCCCCTGCCCCCCTATCTACCAGAGAGGTTCATTTGTTACAGTTGATGAACCCACATTGACAGATCATAATCACCCGAAGCCTGTGGTTGATGTCAGGGTTCACTCTTGGGTCGCACGATCTGAAGATTTTAACAAACGTACAATGGCATCTATGACCGTCATGGTTTCATGCTGAGTGGTTTCATTGCCCTAAGAATCCTCTGTGCTCTGCCTCTTCATTCCTCCCTCCCCCACTAACCTCTGGCATCTTCTGGTCTCTTTCCTCTCTCCCTAATTTTGGCTTTTCCTGAAATTTACATAGTTGGAGTCACACAGTGTCTGTAGCCTTTTCAGATTGGCTTCTTCCACCTAGTAATATGCATTTATGTCTCTTTCCCTGTCTTTTCATAGCTTAATCGCTCATTTCCTTTTAGCACAGAATAAGATTCCATGGTCAGGATGGACCACAGTGTATTTATCCATGGACCTACTGAAGGACCTCTTGGTTGCTTCCAGGTTTGTCAATGATGAAGAAAGTTGTTACAAATATCTAGGTTGGCATAATCATCCATGTATGTCAATACATTAGTTTATGGAAACTTATTTCCAGTTTTTGGTTTTTTCTATGCTAAATAGTATTATGCTAAATAATTTTTTTTTAATCTTGCTAAACTGCAGGGACCATCCTTTCCGTATATGTGTTACAGGTCTGCCTGCTTGGGACAATGGCTGTGTAACTGTGTGATGTGTGATAACAGCGTCTCCCTGAGTCTTGCTCCAATCCTGAGTTTCTGTAAAGCATTACATTTTGCTGGTGTGGTTAGGAAGGTGTCTTGTTGTTTCTGGATTTTGCGTGCACTCATTTCCTCTCAGGCTTCGTGGCCCAGATGACCACCCCATATGTTCCCACAGCTTGCCACACGTCCCTCCCCCCGTGTCGGCCTGAACTCTCCTCTTGCTGAGGTCTGTCCTGTATTTTCTCACAGCAATAAACACAGTCTCTATAGGAAAGCAGCCCTTTCCTGGCAACAGGCCCCACAGTCACACACACACTTGTGCATTTGATTCCCTACCGGTCTGGTGGCAGCAGATAGGAGAAGAGTCCAAACCTGCTTTACAAAGGAGGAAGCAAAGGCCTGGCACCCAGCAGAGAGCCACGGGAGAGCACCCTGTCACTGGTATCGGTTTCTTTCCTCATCCGCCCCTCCGGCCAGGGCTGCTGGTCCCACCTCTGCGAAATAGTCTCATTGATCTCACTGTGGGGTTTTTTCCCGACTGTCCCACCCCCTTCCATGATTTCCTATAAACCTCAACTCCTCACCCCAGCACGCAGGGACTTCCAAATTACGTAGCCCGAATCACACCTTCCTGTTCCCCAGCCCATGGACCAGGTGGCCTTGGCTCTCCTGGAATCATTGCTGGTTCTCAGGCAAAGTTCCAAGTTTCCCACGTCTGCTTCCGTTCGCATGGTTTCTACTCTGTGGCGTTCCCTCCTTCCACACCTGACTACCAAGGTCACGTCCATCTTCGGCGGCCTGAATGTAACTCTTTGATTTCTCTTCATTGTCCCTCACATAACAAACAAGCCAGGCTTCTGTGAATGCAGACCTATTTTAAGCCTCTTTTATAGCCTTTATCACACGCCCTGTCCTATCATTAGCCTTCTTATCTCCGCTGTGTTACAGTAAATCCTTGCGACGCAGCACCACGTTTAACGGCCAACCATGACTCCCTGGGGCTCTCAGCAGGACCTGGGAGTCGTAACAGGTGCCGAAAACTCTGCGGCAGATGCTCGTAACATAACAGAACGGAAAGAATTCTATACAACCTGGTATGCAATTTGCTTTTACACCTTAATGATGAAGCATGGACAACTTCCGGACCCCACAAACCAAGATCTACTTCATTCTTTTTAATAATGACGTATCATGATATATGGGTTTCTTCTAGTTTACTGAATCATTTCCCCTTTCTGAACAATTAGTTTTATTTTCTTCTTTCTGACAAACAAAATTGAAAGTCTACCAAATTACTCTCCAAACAGCTCTGCTAATTTATTTTTTCTTTTTAAAAATCCCTAGTCTCTTGGCTAGAGACTCCCTTTTACCTGATGCTCACCTGCTGTTTTGGAGATTCTCCCTAGGTCTCCTCCTCAGGACTGTGGGGAGACTGAGGACTGAATTTGTCATTTTGCCCAGGGAAACGAGTCCCTAGCTCTTTCACAGTATTTACTCCATCACCTGGCAGGCAGGTTCATGTACCAACCTCCCTTACCAGCATGTGAGGACCTTTGTTCAATTGCTTATTTTGTAATATCCCTCAGCCCCGTATTTTAAGAATATCTAGGTAAATGTGTATGTGTGCGTGTGTGTGTATACGTATGTGTGTGCATATGCGTGTGTGTGTGTGTGTGTGTGCGCGTGCGCGCGTGCATGTGTTGGGGGCGGGGACCGGTGCAGGAGGAAGGGAGAAGGGAAGGAGGTGGGAAGGGAGAGCACGAGGAGTGGAAGAAGGGACATGTGCAAAGCTCAGAGGCTCATGGCCAATGACTCCCAACTTCTCGCGTCTGCCCTCTCTTTTTAGAAATTGTGACCAGGATGCTTGCCCCCAAATCTTCGTCATTTGGCCTTTTCCCCATAAGTGATTGGGAACTGCTGCCTCTTTACCCCGGCGGTCTGCTAAAATCAGCTGCAAGGCCCTGACAGCCAGGTCACTTCTGCCTCCCCAGCCCGGGGCCGGCAGTCCTTGCCCTGGCTGGACTTCCGCATCTGAGTCCTGAGTTAGTGGGTCAGGGTCAGGCTTCTGATCAGACAGAACTGGTTTTGAAGCCCTTCTGCTCTTTTTACCACCGCATTACCTGGGCAGGCTGTCATTCCTTTAAACCTCCATGTTCTCATCTGTAAAATGGGGATAACTGTGTCTACCTTGTGACGTTGCACAGAAATGAGAGGAGAGGACAGCATATGTGTAAGGTGCTATGCCCAGCTCCTATATATGATACAGTTACTAAGAACTGCTCCTGTTGTCTCTCAGACCCCCCGACAACCCCTTGACTTCGATGCCATCAGTCAATTCAGCTTTCTTATTTGACAGATGGAGGACCAGACTGAGACCCAGGGAGGGAGAGCCGCACAGAGCCGTGAGGGCCAGAACAGGGCTCCCCTTCCTCTGGGCCCCAGGCATGTTTCGCTCCCCTACACTGGATAGCCCAGCTGGAACATCCGGACCTCCTCTCCTTACCCAGTGAGATGTCTCATGGGGCACTGCTGTGGAGAGAGGTCAGCCCTGTTTCCTTTCCTGAGTGGACCCACAGCAATTTTCTTCCTCTGCCCTTCTTCCCCTACCACAGCCTGCTTTAGGTTCTCCCCTCAGTCCTGCTTCATGGCCTCCTCTGGTCCAGCGGACCCTGCTCGATTCCCCACAATCGTTCTACTTCTTGCCTGTAGGGCCCACCGCACGTTATGCATATTCTTTTCTGAGGCTCAAACCCTGGGACATTTGCACTTAGCTGTTCTTCAGCCGAAGGGGCTGCATAGACAATCCCTTCCCTGTGGTAGGTGTCCCAAGTGCCAGAGCTAACAGACCTTTCCACAGCGTCTCTGAGTTTAATGCCAACAGTTAACTTAGCACTTACTATGTGCCAAGTCAGTTCTAACCACTTTGCAGACATTAACTCATTTGTTCCTCTTAACAACCCCATGAGACTGTGAGATACTATGACCAACAACTCCCATTTACCTATGAGGAAATGGAGATGCAAGGAGATTAAATAATTGTTCAGGGTTATACAGCTATGAATCGGAGGAACCAGGCCTTCAAACCAAGCAGTTGGCTCCAGAGTTTCTCCAGAGCTCCCCAGAGGATCAGGCTACACACCGACTTTGTCTCTCCCCTCTGTGGCTAGTTTCTCTTCCTTCCTTCATCAATCACTTACACACAAATCCATCTCATCTCTGCAGCAGATGCTAGGAAATCCAACCTAAGACATTTCCCGAAAATCCATCCAAAGATTATACTACTTTTAGCATTTGGATGTATACAAAAGATTCTGTCTCCTCATTGGATCAATTTATTTTTTCATGTGAAGGATTGCCCTTCGAGAAACGAATAAAATGCCTGAAATTGGATGTGTGCTGGAAAATTCAGGATGAGGATGAGGACGATAATGACAAACACTTTTTTCTTGGAAACTCTGTGCTAAGTTCCTTAAATACATGACTTCGTTTAACCACCAAAGGCATCCTCTGTGGGTACATTGCAGTTCAGGGAACATGTCCAGTGTAATGACAACCACCGACAGGCACATCACCCCAAATCTCTTTATCTCCTAATCATTATGATATTCGAACTTCCATCGTGATGTCCAGTCCAAACCTCAAATTCTATTTGGCCATATCTGAATCCATCACCATTTCCTGTCCTCCAGACACTCACGCCACTGCTGGGCAATGGCCCTGATGCCTTTGACTCAACTCCCCAACCCTCGGCCCATCCAAGTTATGCTGATCTGTTCTATTGTCATGTCTCTTGGTTCTCACCCTTCCTTCCCAAGCGCAGTTTTTCATGCATTCTTTCTATTCTCTAGGCAACCATCCTGGGGATTTTATCCTTATTTTACAAAGAACTACTCTGAGGTCCAGAGGGCTTAAGCGTGTTGCTTGAAGCACTCAGCTGGGTAAGGGCAGAATCCTCATTGAAACCCACCTGGTTCCAAAACCAAAATGTTTTTTCTATCACAGCGGTAGGTCTCATTAGCACAAGTCTGGGGCTGAGATTCCTTTCGGTGGAAGAAGAACTTATTTTAAATACCTCAGTAACACTAAGTTGAAAACATTGCAGTACTTAGGAGTTGTTCCCTTTTCGATTTTCTTCCCATCTTTTAAAAGAGAAGGAGAAAGTCCCATTTGGTGCTAGAATACCATTAATATCTCCCTAGCACTTGCTAATCTTCCTTTTCAATAAAAAGAGAGCAAGCCTCAGGCTCAGAACTTTGGCAGGCAGCAAAATCTAGCGAGAATTTATTAACATTGTTTTGTTTTCATGGTTACCTTCTATTTATGGAAGATGACACTGGGTTTCCACGTGCAGTAATGGCAGTAATATGAAATTTTCTTTAAAAATAAATATATTTGCATTCTAGAAATAAGTCAATGTCAAAAAAAGTACTTAATAAGTAATGGTACGGCTACTACTCGGAGTAGCTAGAATCACAATGGTGAACTTTGGCGTGGGGAAGGGAACATAGCCAAGCTGTTCTGTAGGGTATGACAGGTTTTCCTTGCCAGTTCCTCAGTGGCTTCAGAGTCAGGAACTCAACTCCTCAGTGACCCTCCGTGTCTGTCCTTCCCACAACAGGCTCGTTCATCTTAGAATAGGAGGGCCTTCGATGTTACCCAGGCCAACCTCATGTCATGGATGGATATGGAGGCTCCAAGAAAGAAGGTGACTCGATTAAGGTTATTTATAATGTTATAGCCGTTCTGGGCCCAGAGCCTGGGTCTCCTGATCCCCCACCCATGCTCCCTCCTCCACACCACCCTGGGTCCACCACACGTAAGTATTCATCACCACACCCCGTTTGTTCCCATATCTGCAGGAGACGCCAAGCGATGCCCCTAAGATTCAGCAAAAGAATTAAGCCCAGTGCCCTGAGGGATCGGTTGCATTGTGTGGAACAACTTAATCTCTCTCCTATATCCCTAGGAGGGTAACAGCTAGAAGCCATTCTTGGGAGAATTGGTAAGAAGAGTGACTCAGTTTTCTGCAGGGTTTAGTTCTCTGGCAAAGCCCCAGCCAAGAAAATCTGCGGAAGGTTCACCTCTTCGGATGTCTTCAGGCCGAGGAGCCCTTCATAAGACCAGCTGAAGTCTCTCCTGCTTTCATTTAAAACATCTCCCCTTGTTCAGTCCCCTTGAGATGTGGAGAATGTATTAGCATGTCTCTCATGAAACGCTAGCACAGCAGGAAATTAAATTCATCTGCTATAATCAGCTGTTTTGAAAGCTTTGCTGGTCGCCCTGCTTCTTTGCAGTTGCCAAGGTGACTGCAAATTGATTATTTGAGGACGTGTTCTATGATCATTCCAGGTATTGACGTTAAGTTTAGACATCGACAAACCCAAGTACGAATAGATCTGCCGTGATGGTAAAGGAGTCTCCGAACCCAAGGAAACAAGGGATGTTTAAGCTGAAGGGAAGGCTCAGGAGAGCTCCAAGGGATTCTCCCAAAGGCTTGAGGACAGTCTTGGGGAAGAGAGAGGAGACATGTTTTGAGTGGCCTCAAGGGGGCAGACTTAAAATCCATGGGCAGGAGCTAAAAGAAGGTGGATTTCAGTTTGCTCTCTGGACAGTCAGAAACATACAATGGCAGAGCTTGCCCTCTCGAGAGCTGAGAGTTTTGGGGGAATGGATTGTGTAAGGGGCTGACCAGACCGTAAGATGTTTCATTCAAAAACTGTGAACATTCCACCTAGCATATTATATAACTCAGTGGCAATGGTATTTTTCAGTCATGTTTCTAAGACACTAAGCTTTGTTCCTGCTTTCATTCTTTTTCACAGAAATTCAAATTAAAAACAACTTACTCATTATTCACATTCAAAGGGTCCTTTCACACATAGGACCTGATAAGATCAATGTATTCTACATGTACATTCTGATTCAAAAGTAAGAGAACAGTAAGCGGTATCTCTTTTGCAAGGGAGCATACTGAACCACTTGATAGACATTTAATCTCATTTAATGTAAATTTAATGGGATGAAGGCATACAGAGATAATATTAAAGACAGACATTTAAGACCATTATTTAGAAAGAAATCTACAGATGTTTCTCCGTTCAGGGGATCATAAAGGTGCAAGGAAGCTCATCTAAGCCAAGAACGGGATAAGATTTTCCTAAACTGTCCAGCTAATCATGTGAGGACATTCCCTGGCACCAGAAAACCTTACTCCTATTCAAACATTTGCTCGGTAAATCAAAATGTGTGTTTTTGTTTTTGTTTTTGTTTTTCCTGTTTGGCAGGCAGGAAATGACAAATCAGTGTCTTAAGGGATTGACAAAATATGTAATTAGACACTATCAATCACCATAAAAGAGCCTGCTTTTTCTTACATCAGATAAAGGTGCATTTAGTTTAAGAACTTCCCAGTTCAGCTGAAGCATTAAATCTCCAAGACCACAAGTCCAGCAAAGCAGGGCCAAAGTCCTCTGCTGGGAAATGAAATGACAGTGTGGGGCAGTGAAAATGTGCAAAGCCAGGAGCAGCCCTGGACCCTTTATCTTGACTGCCAACTTCGACTAGACCCTTCTTACTTATGCAAGGTAGTTTCCTCCTTTGCAAACTGGACGGGGTGGGGGGGAAATGAACTCAATGATCTATTAAATTCTGTCCCATTCTAACCCTCTCTACTCCTGTAACTCTAAAAGGAGGTCAGGAGAAGACTCTTGGTGTGAAGACAACATCTTGAAATTCCTACTGGCTTGGTGATGCAGCAGAGAGAAGGAGAGAGAGGGAGGGAGGGGGATAAGGAGGGAGAGAGAAAGGAAAGGTGAGAAGGGGGTGGGGGGAGAGAAGGAGAGATTGTCCATTTGGGAAAGCTAATGGGTAAGAGCCTGGAACCTCCCCGTTGACATAAGCCAACTTCTCTTCTTGATTTAGTGTTTTTGAGTTTTTTAAAAGGTGTTTCCCAAAATATTCAAAGTGAAACTTTTAGATGACTCATGTGTATATCTTAATGATCAATTAGTGTTTGTCCTAAAAGAGCTTTCTTTGTTTTTTTTTGTTGTTATGGGAAGGTTAAACAATATGCTTATTTATTCCATAGCTTGGCAAACAGGAAGGAGGTTTTACATGGCTTAGTTCCACAATTTGGGCTAGATGTATATTTAAAGAAACTGTGTTGCATAACACACACTGTCTCTTCCTAAAATGCATCGGACCAGAGCCAATTTTGGAAAACACAAATATGGGTGGGTATATTTTGAAAACTATGGGAACATAATAGATCTTTAATTAATATTTGTGCCTTTTATGGGAAATATTTGCTTTTTAAGGCATCGGTCCTGTGAAAACCATCTCTGGCTGGTAAAGGGAGTTAAAGGGAGCATGCGGGTTACATTTTTTTTTTTTCCTGAGCTTTACTTCTACAGTAAACACCCGAGTTACTTTTGTCCTAAAGTATTTGATTGTATTAAGTATTAAGAGAAGTATTAATTGTATTAAGTATTAGAGAAGACTAACAACACATTCTAAACTACTAAGGGATTTGTATACATTTCATTTATAACCCATATTTGTGTGGCATATATATGTGGGAAAGCACTTTCACAGTTATCAGTATATATTCCATTCTCACTCTGCCCAGTGGAAGTGACTTTATTCTCCACTTCGAGATGGAGGAAATTAGGTTCCATCTTCTTGACTTGCCTAAGGAAGGCGAGCTAGAAAGTGTACGACAGGAGATCTGGAACCTGAGTATTCCAATTCTGATTGTAGTCTCTTGTCTAGCCTCCATTCGGCGCTGCATGTGATGATAGAGTATCCCGAAACGATTAAAAGATGAGTTTTAGAGTCAAGAAGACCTGGGTTCACCTCCTGCCTCTGGCACTGTCTGGCTCTCTGTCCCTGGGCAAGCTATTTTCCTCTTGGAGCCCCATTTGTGAATTAATCTAAAAATAGGACTCCCACCACCATGGGACTGTGGGAAGGATTAAATGGAATAATGCATGAAAAGCACACAGCAGAATGTTCCCTAAATGTTAGCCATTGTTATGTTATTATGTAATCTACAAAGTATGTTTGGTTACACTGCATGAAATGCTTTCAGTCTTTCAAAGAAGCTACTAATACTTGTGAAATCAAACCCTGAAAATTAATTTCTTTTTAACAGTAAAGTCATATGCCAGATGCAAAGGATAATATTTCCTGGACAAAGACCCTAGTCTGAAGGTTTGGTCTGACTTTTTTTTTTTTTTAAGGAGAAATTATCCTCTTTCCTATGGTTTTAAAACTTTCTTAATTTTAACACATTCGAATGGTCTGAGGCATATGAAATTGTCACTTTTAAAGTCAGAAACCACAGAAGAGTGGCAATTTCATATGGCTCCACCCAACAGATCAACAAACTTGCCAGGGAGATGTAAGGATTTTTCTAGTGGCAGTGGGCCTGCTGAAGATGAGGTTGAAAGGAAATTTTTTTCCATATTCAGCTCATCTTCATTCCCACAGATAACAAGGGAGTGATGCTACACTCCCAAGAATTACAAACAGAAGGGCACCACCTTCTCTCTGTCCCCAAACGCATACACGCACACCCCAGCTCCAGCCCCAAATGAAATCCACGGGGTGAAACCGTATGTCTCAATGCCTGCAAATTCCCAAGGAGGGCACCAAAAGTACTTGACAGTGAGTGTGCTGAGGAAATCAGGCAGCTGTTGAAGTCACCTCCTGCGGTCCTGCCAAATGTTTGAAAGGGAATGTGCCCTGCGTGCGTGTGTACGTGTGTGCGCGCGCGCATGAGTGTGTGTTGCGGGTGGAGGGGGAGGCTGGGGGTCCTGTGCACGAGTGAGGGGGTCTGGAGTACCTGGAAGGGGACGTCTGTGGCGCTCTGTCTGCCTCCAAGCGAGCGTTTGTGTGTTGTTTACCTCTCTGTGTGCGCCTGTCCATGCTCCTGCTTCTGGGTGCTTCTATGTTCGCGTCCCGGCCCCGTCTCCGTTGCACAGGGGTGACTTTGTGCCTCTGGGCTTCTGTGCGCGCGCGCGCACGAGTGTGCTTGTGGGTGCGCCGGGCGGGTGTGTCTCCGTGTCGGTGGCTGTGGTTGTGTATAAGTCTGAGCATGTCCGTCGGGGTGCATGTGTGCCTGTCCCTGCGTGTGCGGGTGGGCACTGTCGTGTCTGTTTCCGAATGCCGGGGAGCGGCCGCGCGGGCGCCGGGGCCAGACAGGTAGCAGCCCCCAGAGGCGCCCGAGGCTCCCGGGCCGGCCGGCGAGCACGCGGGCCCCA